>JAJOOF010015021.1:0-51883 GCA_029582545.1 Solanum lignicaule
CACAACTTGTAAGTGAAATGTATTAGAAATACCGTAAACTCACGGTATATCAACACCCTCAACTTAAATTCGTTGTTTGTCCTCAAACGACGCACTACGACTCTAAACGACACTTGTATAGAAGCAAGCATTTCAAGCCCAAGCAATCACATGGCTCTCTACCCCCCTCATTATTCGAGTGCACATTCGTTCTCTTAGACTCGACAAGCTAATTCATGTGGATCACACCATGACACAGATCGACCAACAGACACACAACATACACCTTCTCACTATCACCAAGGTACCAACTTTTCGACAATGTCACTAGTGCCCTTACTTCAAATGAAATCCCCTTTTCCCAAGAATGAATGCCAATCATGGTACCGAGATTTATTCAACACTCACGCTCAGAAGTAATTTCAAATACAGTTAATGCTCAATGCCATAAGCTTTCCCTTATTTTCACTGCTTAGACTCTCCAAAGTAGACTCTAGGATCACTATAGGACTTTGTTGGCTTGTAACGTAGGCTCAGGGTCAGGTGTGGTGCATTTGGGTACTGTTTAGTGACTTTCTGCCCTCCTTGACATTACACTAGGCTTTCAACCTCTTTTTTCCCTATATTTGTCATCCTATCGTTTTACTTTCTTTCCCTTAATTTTCTTCAGCCACGAATGTGACTTCACACTGTGTAGCTCTTTTTACTTTTATTTTGTTTTTCTTTTAGCTTTCAACAAGTCACAACCTTTCTTTTCTTTTCTTTTTTCTTTCTTTTCACATCACTCTTTTCATACCCATTTTTGTTTCAGTTCCCTCTTTCATAGCCACCCTTAACTTATGGATTTTCCATTAGTTGAAGTACACAATACCCGATGTCGGGTTAGGGACAAGATTTGAAGTTACTTTTTACATTAGCCACCCTCAACTTAGGCTTTTGGCCTAAGTTGAAGTGCACATGTCCAAGGAGGGACCGGGGCCAACATAGTAGATTATGGGAAAGTGAGTTCAGGGTTTAGAAAGAAATGGTTTAATTTTAGGCTCAATGTTTTTTGGATCAAAGGGAACATTTATTTCATTTGGTTAGATCCTTCTTTTAGGCAATTTGCGGACTTTTCAGAACAATTGCCTATGATCACCTCCTAACCTCTTGATTGAATTATCTTAGCAGGACTAACCAGGCAAGTACTAGTTTTGCACAAAAACTATTTGAACACTCAACGATTCTCACACACTCTTGGCACATAGTTCCATCATCAGGTTTTCAGATTACCCAGTTCAAGTTTCAGCTTATGTCATGTCATCGAGTTTGATTCGTTAACATGTCATACTCAGAACCAACACAAATAATTAATCGTAGCCTATAAATTCTAACATACATCCCAAAATCTGGCGGGTATCATTTTTCATAAGCCATCATGCTTCTTTCTTTATTATGCTTCTACACATACGATCCTAAGACATGTCGGTTCAAAAAAAATTAAACAGTCTCTTGGGGAAAAACAACACACGCAAGAAAACCCCAAGAGAGGATTCTTGAGTTGGGTTATTCAGACTTCACCCTATCACTCACAATCCATTTACCCCACCCCCAACAAAAATAGATGCAATTGTCCACAATGCATACAGAAACAGTAAAATAAAATGTAATGGGTGAAGCAAACATATGGCGCAAAGCGCCGGCAAATCATCAACAAGCAGGGGGGTCCGGTTTCCCGGCGCCTGCTGGAACAATAGTGGGGGCACCCTCAGTAGTGCCCACATCAGCAATCATAGAACCCTCCGTACCATCAGTGGTGCTCACAACGTCCCTCAAAATAGGCTGGACCTCTACAACTGGGGCAGAGCTCGATGCCCCTGCAACTCTCTCACGCACCCTATGCTGGCGCAACTCTTCGTCTGCAATTGATGCCCTCCTAGCCTCCTTCTCCTGCCGACGCTGTCTCTTGTGAGCTTTCTCTTCCTCAGTGCGATGAGAACGGTGCCGCTTGCCTTTGGCATGTGTCGGTGCAAGCCCCTCCTCGGCGGTCCCACTGAATAGAGCATCTAGCACCGTATCATCAGCTAGTGCCGTAGGTGCAACCTGAGTCTCAACTGAAGGTGCGGCAAGAATTGCATCAACGTCAGTCCGGAGGCTGGCTAAATCAGCCTGCAAAGCAGATAGATCGATGGCCGAGGCTGATCGCTCGAGGAATCGCAACTCAAAGGCATCAACACGCTTATTAACAGCCTGGACCTTCCGATCCATCATCCCCTCCATCCTGTGCTCTATTCTAGCCTCGGACTCGGCTATCGACTTTTGCATCCACGGCTGGATGTGATATAGCAGTGTGGCCATCTGAGCTTCTAACTTCTGTTCTCTGGCCAATGGGACAACAGTAGCTCCCAACTGTGGTGTGGACCGGGAATAGCTAGGAGCCATACTAGCTGCCTGAGATGAGGAGCCCGGGATAGTATCGGTGTGGCCTGGGAAACTAGGGTCACCGCCCTGTGCCTGCCCCACTATGTCTGCAAGATCAGCACCCAAGGGAGGTACCTTAACCTGGGGCTCTCTGCAAGGTGCCGCCACATTTGCCTCATGACGAATGAGGCCTATGTCCAATGCCCCAGTAGGGTGGACTAGTCTGTCACAATGCCAGAGCGACACTCCAGAGTCCCTGCACAAATGAAAAATTAGACATGGGAAGGGGTAAGTAGTGGAGGTCCTGAATGCCCTCTCGTGAATCTCTGCCAGCAACATGCAGGCAAAGTCAATCTCCACTCCTACTACCAATGCCGCAACCATGACTGCTCTGTCCCAAGTGACTTGATTATGAGCTTTTGTAGGCAACACTTTGTTACATACTAGCAGCCAGAAAAACTTGGCCACAAATTTTAGTGTAGCCTTCCGGATGCCCAACCGTGGAGCAGCGACCCATTCCGCACACTCGCCATCTGCAGCAATGTACCTGGCCAACCATAGTAGAACAACCTCTCGCTGCTCAGCGTTCCTCTGGAAAGCGCCACTCCTCACAATGTCCCATCTGTAATCAAACTCTGAGGTGTTGACAGACCAAGAGTGACCCATGGTGGGACCATAGAGAAAACATCTGATCATGGCAGGTGATATGTCCACCGGGAAACCTCGAACCAACGTGGAAGTGAGAGGATCTTCAGCTAGGGGCTTTGACCGCTTGGTAATTGAACCGCGGAAAGTGGCAGCATAGGAAGCATAGAATTCCCGTACAATCTCCTCGCTATACATCCCTGGGTCTCGAGCCATCAAGTCACACTTGTGAAGATTGAACAACCGGTGAATGTCCGGAACAGCGTGCAAGCTCCCCGTGAGGACTCTGCGCTCCTCTGTAATTAGTCGGGCCATCTTCTATTTGTCGTTTACCATTTTGGCATCCCTATAAATTTTCCATTGGCCTTCTACACACCACTTATTTAGCTCGCCGGCTACTGGAGTGGGGTCATCATTCCGTGGTGTAGGTATAGGCTTCGAGCTAGTTGCCTCATCAGACGAGGCTGCTTGGTCATTTTCACCAGATCCTGTGGCTGATTTAGCACTGGACCCTGCAGCATGGGCAGACTCAGATCCTGAAGGATGGGAAGACACGGAGCCTGAAGCATGGGCAGACTCGGATCCGGACATAGAGCCCTCCTCTGAACTAGAAGCAGCCCCAGTTGGTGATCCGATCAGTGTGTGCTCCTCATCAGACTGAGAGAAAGTGACTACGTCGGGAAGCACCTTTCGGGGGGTGCCTCTGGTGCCTCGAGGTGCAGTGTGAGCAATCCTAGTGTTAAAAGGAACATACGCTGGATCTGTGTCAGTGCATGTGTCCTCATCGATTAACCGGAAACTAGGGGCAACAGATTTTGACTTGCCCCGTTTTGAGTAGGTGACCAGCTTCTTGGGTGCCATCGTACCTGCGGGAGCAATATTAGTGCCCACGACTAACCATACACAAGTCAAAGAAGTTTTAGTGTTGTTGGTCACCATAAGCCTCAGGCAGCAACAGAAGTACTAGGATCCTGGGAGGAAGAAATGGGAGTAGATGTACCTGAAGGCCCGGAGGCCGGAGTAAGCAAGTATTCCTCTGCACGAATCGTCTCTATGTCAATCTCCAGGGATATGTCCACCAGAGTTGCTCTCCTCCTGTCTACCTCCTCCCGAGTGTACTTGGCTTCTATATATCGGATATCAGTGGAGGATGTAGGGGTGAACTCAAAATCTTTCATCTCATCACGATGAACTCCAGCACGCCGGCACAACTTTGTAATCAACACCGGGAATGGTAGGGAGGTCTGGCTCTGCTTGGTCCTCATGGCCATCTCCTTCTTTATGAGGAGTCCCAGGTTAATGCTCTTTCTGGATATGATTAACCCAAGGTAGGCCGCCTTATGGTGGCGGAGGATAGAATCGTTCTAGGAAGACATGATGGTGCTACTGATAAAGCAAAACAAGAACCGAGCAGTAATATTTAGGTCTTTCTTCTCGATGGGGGCCCTACGTCGATCCACCTCGGGGTGTTATCGAAAATCAACGGTGCAAGTTAGCCTTTCAAGTCATCCAGGGTCTGAGTATTGGGAATGCCCTCATATGCCAGTGTAGCACCTAGAGCCCTATCAAGTACAGTTTTAATGGAATCACTATTGCACCCGACTTTTTTTCCCCGGACCATGACCGACTTCACCGGTCCGAAGGCACTTGTCTTCTTCTTCCCCTTGGGCACCAGTTCTTCTTATGCTGTATAAAACTCCCAGAACCATGTAGGAATGTAGGGGCTTTGGGGCCTTGTGAACTGCTCGAACCAGTAGAAATAGAGGTTGTCCTTCACTATGGAGAATACACACTCTAGGCCCTCCGTGGATAGTAGCTTCTCCTCAAGAATAGTCCGCAACCCATCAGCTTTTAATTTATTAAGTAGTCAGGGAGGAGGAGCCATTGGTGGCACTAGAGCCATAGGAGGTGACGGAGTTTCCACTGTACCTGCTGGAGAGGAGGCTACTGGAGCTCTCAAGGAGTCAAGGTGAGACCTAACAAGGAACTCTGCCCTCCGGGACTGTAATGGTTGGTCATCCTCCAACTCAGATAATATAGCTTGGGAGTCAAAGGCCTCTCCCTCGCTACCGGAGTTGTCCTCTGGAACCTCAGATGTTCGTTTCTTCCCTTTGCCCTTGCCTTCTTTTGGAGGCTCTGTTCTTCCCTTTTTAGGAGGATTGGCTTCTACTTTATTTATAACAATGTCCCGTGCTCTTTTACGGGGCAACATAAAAATGTTGGTTCAAGCCATATTTGCAAAACATCAAAAAGAGTTAGAAATAGTTCAAGAAAATTTGCAGCAAAACAGTTGCAGATAGACTCGCCGAACCGGTAGGCGAGTTACTGAATCGCTTTGGCGAGCCAGATCGGACTCGCTGAAAGGATTGGCTCAAAACTTTCTAGAAAAATGGTATTTCGGCGATGAGAAAGGCCTTTAGGCGAGCAAGGACTAGCCCACCGAAAGTTATAGTGCATTTTAGGTGTTAGGGGCACAGAAAGGGCGATTAAGAATGACTTTTGGCTAGTCACCGAGTTCACTCAGCGAACTCAGACTTCTAGCCAAAAGTTACAAAACCCAAACTCAAATTTAGCATGCAAATAAAGGCGATCAAGGGGGATTCGATGAACTGCCGAGTGCTAAACGACCCAACGTGCCTACTTTCAACCCCGACTGGCAAATTCAACCCTGCAGCCCCCGAAAACAAAATCAAACCATGTACTCATAAAATTAGACCTACACCCAATACACCCATGCCCCCGGGATACTTAGACTTCTGCCAGTTCACCCAAATTTGGCCATTTGATGACTTTTGCCCTTGCGAATGACGTCAACCGCTCCTTCATTGGGCAAAATACATCATTCAGCACAAATGTGGGTTACTTTGACATCACCCGACTAGACCCGACATCATTTTAGCACAACCCAACAATTTTAATCAATTTTAAGGCACAAAATATTCAGGAAATTAACAATAAAGGCATTATAGGCACGATATTCAAATTAAAACAAGCATACTAGCACACAATTACAGTTAGAGAGGCCCAGCACACATCACTAAGATAAGAACAATTGCAAATGAGTAAAATTTACAAAATACGAGTTCAGTGTTTGGAGAACCAACCTTAGAAGCCGAATAAATAAGTTGTAAAGGTAGGCTGCGACGATATCTAACTCCGAACAAACAATTGATGACTAATACACAATAAAAACACAAGAATATAGGAAAATATAGTACGGGTGTGTGTTTGGGAAGTTAAAAAGTGAGGGACTGTGAAAGATTTTGAACTTTATAACTTTTGGCCTTTAAAACCGTCCGATTCTCATCCATTCGGCAACATAATTTTTGCTCGCCGACCCACTCGGCGACATGCCAAGTGGGCACTTACCTCACCAAGTTTTACAGGACCTCCAGTTAATGTGGGTGTCCAAACGACAGACAAAGTCGTGATCGCCGACCTGATCGGCAATTCGCCAATTTACTTCTAGGCTCGCCGAGTTTTACAAACACCAATTTCAAAAATTCTTGAGTCCAACGGTGGTCCCAGTTTGACTCAGCGACCTCTTCGACGAGTCACCGATTGGACCTTTTGCTCGCCAATCTCCACTTTTCAAACACATTCCACAATTTAACCTGCACAATCAACACACGATTATTTCTCTAACAAAAAGAAAGAAAATAAAACTTGGGTTGCCTCCCAAGCAGCGCCATAGTTAACGTCGTGGTACGACGCAAGTCCTCACTCAAACTTCATTCTTGGGGTTGGCCATAGTATCACTAAGCAACCCCCCTTATTGTCTCGGGTTTAAATGAGACGAGATATGACCCATTTGGTTCTCCAACTATTTGATAGAGACGGAATGAGAGGTAACCATCTGGCTAAGGGTCGATACATCTTTCTTTATCCCTTTCAAAATCTTGTCCGACCCCTAAACTTTGTTAAGAATACGAGAGAGCATATTCTCAAACCAACCACCCTAGGAATCCCTTGGTTTTGGCACTTGTGGGCAGGAATGCACCTGTCCTTCTCCCCATCCTTTTTCTTCCAAGTGGGGTTACGATTCCTCCACTCTCAATCACCATCCTTCCAGCCATCATCCCTGTTCCAACCTTGGTTACCACCCTACCTCGGGTAGTTTAACGATAACCACCTCTTTGGTTGGCTAGTAAGTTCACCTCTTCGTTGTACAAAGCCTCAAACTTGGCCTCATCAGGATTAACACACCCAACACCCACATCATTAACACTTCGAGCACCATCTCCCATGACATTTTTTGAAAAAAATGTCAAGTTGTGTCATGATCTTTTCCATGTTTTGGTCCCTCTCCTGATCTTTCTCAAGCTGCTCCTTGTCAGTTTAAATGTGAGAGGGGAGACCTGATCTTCGTGGGTGTACCAAGCCCAATTAATTGTGGTCATACAATCCAAAAGCTGGGCTACTATAACGGAAGGTTTTTGCATCATACCTCCCAGAGAAAGTTGGTCAGCTACATCCTTGTTCACCGAATCAAGGCTTCGGTAAAAATGCTGCAGCAAAATGTTGTCGCGCAAACCATGAGTTGGGAATTGCAGCACCAACTTATTGAATCATAGCCAAGTCTCATGAATTGGCTCACCCTCCAAACGCTTAAAGCTTTGGATGGTGTCCCGAAGAGTCATCATCTTCGAATGAGGGAAAAATCGCACTTGAAATGCGGTGACAAGCTCATCCTAGGAAGTGATTGATTCTCGTGGCAATTCAACAAGTCACTTACATGCTTCTCCCATTAAAGAAAATAGGAATAACCTCAACCGAACCGAATCTTGGGATATGATCTTGAAGGAGAACGGCCCGCAAACATCAACAAAGTTTCCAATATGCTCATGGGGATCCTCATGAGCCAGCCCACCAAACATCCCTTTCAATTGCAAGAGCTGCAACATAGTACTTGTAATATGGAACATAGCGTTCCCTTCAGCTAGAGCAAGCGAATGGCACCAATTCCACCCATTAGATGCAGGTTATTAACATTAGGCTCATTGACATCGTTAAGATTACCGATGTCATCTTGGTGGCCCACTTGGCTACCATTGCTTCTGTTCACACTCATACTCTCTGTTTCTAAACACAAACAATCAAACCATAACTAAAAATAGGTAGATTTAACTATGGCTAATAAGAACAAAATTCAACTTAACCAAAGAATCTTAACCAACACCACTCCCCAGCAACGGTACCATTTTGATTAACGTTTCAAGGACACTTCATCCAATTCTAAGTGTCAACGATCGTTAGTCATTATAATAACCCAACTAAATGAGTTGGGGTCGAATCCCACAAGGAGTGGTACGTGTTTAAGATTTAAGAGTAAAGTGTAATATATTCAAATCAGTCATAGGAATAAACATTTACGAATAAAAACATAATTCAAATTAAGGGGTGACACGAATGTCAAATAAAAAGGTGTTTTGGTTGTAATGATCAACTATAGAAGCAAAAAAATAATAAGGAATAACAATAATGAGACAGATTCTTGGGATGTGATTCGATTATAGGCTAATATAGACAAACGGGTAATTGCAACTGTTAGAAAATAGCTGAATATTAGTGATTAAGCTAGACTATTAAGGAGGTAAACTTTCTCTCGAACAATTTACCCCGAATCAAGTTGGTTTCATTTGAACACCACCAAGCTAGCAAAATAAGAACACCCTAAGCCTTAGTCCATTCACTCTCTCGAGCTGAATGTGTGGAAAAGGATTTAGAATTCACTTTCTCGAGCTTAACCCATGACAACCCAATGCCCACAGACCATCAATCAATAATCTTAGTTTGAAAACCTCTCTCTCGAGCAAGCTAAAAACACGAAGGTATAACTTCATTCACAACTACAATCCTTTAATTTTAACCACAATTAATGATTGAAATCACTTCTAAACAACATTTAAACTAACAATTAGCAATACTCATAAGAAAAATCAGCCCATAAGCACATAATCACACCCCAATAATTGGGGTTTTAACTAGACATCATAAAAAGATAAAAATCGTTACCAAATTGTATTTTCATCAACTGGGTAAGATTAATTTAATCTTTACAAAGGTCCAAATTCAAGAATCTCAAAGATCCACTTTCAATTTCTCAAAAATGAAAACCTTCAATTCTTCAAAGCTAAGGAAACTTGTCTCAATACTGAGAGTTCAAAACTCCCAATTCAAAGATAAAAGATTAGATGAAAATTCGGTTCCAGATACTCAACTAAAAAGGTTCAAAAACGTATTTATAGTCACCAAAAATATGCTGCGAAGGGCCATTCAACGCAGTAAGGCAGGCTGGCCGATAAACTTGGTGATCCGCCATTTGGTTAGTTCCATTGTATTTTTTCTTTGGCCTTCAGCATCCTCAAGTTCTGTAACTTTAGGTGATCCAACACTGCATCACAGAACCACTCGGCGACACGCCAACTACTCCTTTCTCTGGCCAAATTGATTTTCTCCTTCAGGGCTTTGCGCACTTGAACTTTAGGCAAGATATTGGTCATTCGGCTACTCGCCAAAGGAACTTGGCGATCACCAGACCTTCATTTCTTCTCCCATTCAGCTCGCTTTGTTCCTTTTTGTAAATTAGTGTCCATGCTTTGTTCCTCAATCCAAATACCTGGAAATCAAGGATTTTACATCAGTTATTGGCATAAAATAAGCATTTGAGGACACTAAATCTATCCAAATAAAGCCCCAAATGAGTCAAAATCTTGGACTCATCAGTCCAAACAGGTGATAAGGTCGAGATCACCGACCCGTTCGGTGACATACCAATTTGCTCCTGGGCTCACCGAGTTTTATAGACTCTAACCTTAGAATTTCTTGAGTCCAATAGCGGTCTAAGTCGGGCTCGCAAACCTCTTCGATGAGTCACCGACTGGAAATTTACCTCGCCAATCTGCAATTTTCAAACACATTCCACACTTTAACCTACACAATAAACACACGATTATTTCAAAAACCAAAAAGAAAGCAAATAAAACTTGGGTTGCCTCCCAAGAAGCGCCTTAGTTAACATTGTGGTACGACGCAAGTCCCCACTTAGGTTTCGTTCTTGGGGTTTGCCTTAGTGTCACTAGGCAACCCTCTTTCTTGATGTGGGTAGAGACAACAAACCACTTGCCCATTTAGGACTCCAGTAACTGAATGAACATCGAGTGAGCGGTTGTCATCTGATTTAGCATTGAGACATTCTCTCTTATCTCTCTCAACACTCTGTCATGTTCTTCGACTTTGTGATGAATGAGTAAGAGCACCTCTTCTATTTGCCCACCCTCATGCCTCTTTGTCCTTCGACGCTTATGAGGGGGAATGTACCTATCTTTTCTTTGGTACAATACTTCCAGTTCCTTGACCTTTTTGGTTAAGAGATCCTGCTGACCCAACAATGTGGCCAACTCTTAGTCCTTCTCTGTCTCCTTGTTGGTCTTGGCCATACAATCAAGGAGTTGGACTGCTGTTTCATAGGGTTGTCATATCAAACAACCCAAATAAAGTTGGTCAACCACTATTCTATTTTCGGGACCAAGACCCCTGTAGAAGCCATCCAGAAGTATCTTATCTGGAATTCCATGAGTTGGGCACTACTACAAAAGTTGCTTAAATCTTGACCACAACTCATGAATAGTTTCACCCTCCAATTGCTTGAAAGTTAGGATGCTATCCATGATAATAATCAATGTCAAAGGAGGGTGGTCCATTGGGTCACCGTTGCTACAATATATACTCAATTTCTCGGCTCAACAACCAACACACAAACCGAAACAAAAAGTAAGTAGATTCAACTATGACTAACAAGAACAAAATTCAACTTAACCAAAGAATCTCAACCAACACCAATCCCCGAAAGAGGTGCCATTTTGATTAACGTTTCAAGGACACTTCATCCAATTTTAAGTGTCAACGATCGCTAGTCAGTATATAACCCAACTAAATGAGTTGGGGTCGAATTCCAGAGGGTGTGGTATGTGTTTAAAATTTAATAGGAAAGTGTGAATATATTCAAATCAGTCATAGGAAAAGACATTATCGAATAGAAACATAATTCAAATCAGGTGGTGACATGAAGGTAAAATAAGGGGTTTTTTGTTTTAATTATCAACTAAAACAACAACAAATAACACAAAATTGATAATAATGAGACGGGTTCTTGGTATGTGATTCGATTATAGGTTAATGTAGACAAATGGGTAATTGCAACGATTAGAAAATAGCTACATATTAGTGAATAAGCTAGACTATAGAGTAGGTAAATTTTCTCTCAAACAATTTACCCCGAATCAAGTCGATTTCTATCAAACATCGACAAGCATGCAAAGTAAGAACAACCCACGCCTTAGTCCATTCACTCTATTGAGCTGAATGTGTGGAAAAGGGTTTAGGATTCACTCTCTCGAGTTGAACCCATAACAACCCAGTAGCCACAGACCATCAATCAATAATCTTTTTTTAAAACCTCTCGAGCGATGCATTTGCAATTACAATTCTTAAATTAAACCACAATTAATGATTGAACTCACTTTTAAACAACATTTAATCTAACAATTAACAATACTCATAAGCTAAATCAGCCCATAATCACATAATCACACCCCAACAATTGGAGTTTTAGCTAGACATCATAAAAAGATAAAAATCGTTACCAAATTAAGTTTCCATCAACTAGGTAAGATTAATTTCCTATTTACAAAGGGCCAAATTTAAGAATCTAAAAGACCCACTTCAAATTTCTGAAAAGTGAAAAGCATCAATTCTTCAAAGCTAAGGAAAACTTGTCTCAATACTCAGAGTTCAAACTATTTAAAAATACGATACTTGCTAATGATTACAAACTTCTAAACTAAATATTCAAAAATGTATTTATAGTCGCCAAAAATATACTGCGAAGGACAATTCGACACAGTAAGTAGGTCTCGCCGATCAGCTCGGTGATCTGCCCTTTGGTCAATGTCCTCTCCTTTCTGCCTTGGCCTTCAGCTTTCTCAAGTTCTGTAACTTTGGGTGATCTAACACTGCATCGAGAAACCACTCTGTGACTCACCGACTACGCCTTTCTCTTGCCAATTTGGTTTTCTCCTTCAAAGCTTGGCACACTGGAAGTTTAGGCGGTCAAATGGCCATTCGGCGACTCGCTTAATGGACTCGACAATCATCAGGCCTTCATTTCTTCATTCTTTCAGCTCACTTTGCTCCTTTTTGCAAATTAGTGTCCATGCTTTGTTCCTCAATCCATATACCTGGGAATCAAGGGTTTTACATAAGTTATTGGCACAAAATAAGCATTTGAGGACACTAAATCATTGTAAATAAGCCCTAAATGAGTCCAAATCTCGGACTCATTATTGCTCCATATCGTTTACTCCTAATAGGTAGTTTAGATCAGTCAACAATACAGTAAGAATTTTTCTATCGCATTTTGTCTATCATGAGAGCTTTCTCAAACCTCACATGCATACCTCACAAATTAATCTATTATCTTAACATATATTTCTTTTTCAAGTAAATCTAGAAATTTAACTCAATAAATATTATTAATTTTCAAGCCAATCAAGAAATTGAACTCAATATGAAATTATCAATTACCTTGTCCACTATATACATATTTCTTAAGCAAATAATAGATATATAAAATAGATTTGAGTTTGAAAACCTAAATAATAAACAAAATAGATAGTTGAATCCATTAAAATTAACATATTATTGAGCATTACAAAAAAAACAAAATTCAAACTAACACCCAACAACATTTCACACCCCTAAAACAATGGGATTTAGCTACACATACTGAAATTGAAGAAAATTATACCAAAGAGAATGTTATCCATTTAGTTTTTTAGGTTATAACTTCAAATATAAATTGATCAACATAAAAACCTCAAATTCCAAGATCAAACTAACCAAATATCCACGATTCTAAGAAGGTTCTTTATACTGTGTATTCTAAGTGAGGGAATATGTATTTTCTATCTCTTGAAAGAAATTTATAATCTCCAAAAAGCATGCAAGAATTACACTTTGAGAATCATTGGGCAATATTAGCAAGGCTCACCGAATCAGTGATTCACCATCTTCTTCAACACTCACCTTTTAGCTTCAATATTAAGGCTTCAGGTGTAACACCTCGGAATTAAGAAGGCTAGAAATGGAGATAAGAAGGCTAGAAAAGCGGCTAAGAAGGCAAGGCACCAGCCTAAAACTGGGTAATGGCACCCTCCAGAAGGCCCTTGACGGGCCGTGAAGGGGAGCATAACTTGTTATGGGGCTCATGAAGGCAAGCCAGAACTGCCAAAGACCAGCATCCTTCCCAGGGAGTCCTAGACGACCCGTGGTAAGGTTGACATGCTGTGGTAGTGGTCGTCAAGAAGGACAATTCTGTAGTAGGTTTTCCCTAAGTTGTGGTCAAGGACCACGAGAGCCATAACATTTTATGGCTCCCTTGATGTGATGTGAAGTACCCCGCGAATAAGGTGCATTAGGTTTTAAGTCAGGGTCTTTTGGGTCTTTTCCAGATTCTTTTAATTGAACACTGTCATTTTATCCTTAACCTAAGACCCTATATAAGTGTTTTACCTCCAAATTTCCCCAATTGAAATCATTCTCTCAAATTTCTAAAAGAGGAACAAGTTTTCCTCTCCAAATATTTCTTTCTCTTCAAGTTGAAGAAGAAAACTAGGGTTTCAAGAACAAGTTTGCTTCTATACTCTTCCACATTTTCAGTTTCAAGACCATATGGTGAAATAAGTCCGATCGGCGATGCGCCAAATTCTCTTTTCCATCGCCTTCTTGATTGGCTTTTCTACTCATCCATTATGTGACTTTAGGTGATCAGAACTACCTTCACCGATCCAGTTGTCGGTTCGCCGATTTACCCTTTTAGTCGTTGAGTTGTCTTTGTTTAAGGGTTGGCCCGCTGGAACTTTTGGTGAGCTGAAGAAGCACTCAGCGACTCGCTGAGTGTCTTTGGCGATAATGAGTCTTTCTTTTCTTCAACTTCTTTCATTTTTTTCACTCCTTTTTCATCGATATTATCATTGTCTTTCTCTTTTGCCTTCATTGCTGCAAATTCGCATTTAAACAACTGTTTAGAGCATAAAATAGGCACTGAGGACATTAAAACTCTAGATATTAACCCTTAAATGAGTCGAAATCCACAACTCATCAACACCCCCAACTTAAACTTTTGCTTGTCCTCAAGTAAAACAAAAGATCAATTAGTTTAACAGAGATGTCTACAAATAGTGCTACTCAAGACTCAACATGAATGCACAAGAGGTTCAATCTACACATGCATTGTTCAATTGTGCACTACAAGTTTCAACTGTGACTAGCTATTATCAAATAGAAATGAAGCTCACAATGCTTGCTTCAAATGCAAATTCAAGCTCAACAAAAGTATTTGAATGCCTTCACAAGAAGAATAATTCCATGCTTGCATAAAGCTCATCGGAATTTCATAATTAAGGAATAAAAAATAACTTTCACACTCTCAAAGACAAACACATGCATGATTCTACCTATAGACTTTTCCGTATTTTCAAATCAACATGACATTAAGCATAATCAAGGTCACAAAGGTCTTTAAATGCTTGTAACAGGGCTGAGGGTAAAAGTATGATAATTTTTTCTTAGTGACTTCTACCTTCATGAATCATGGCTTGCATTTTCTTTTAATACTTTTCATTCACACTTTTTGATTTTCACAATCCACCCTATTTTCTTTTACGCATGATTCCTTGGACAACCCATTACTTTTGTCCATTGCACAAACTGTATTGCAACATCCTGTTTCTTTTTCAATCTTTTCTTCTTTTGATTTTTTTTCTATGGAGGGGTTCCATCTTTTTCTACACAATCCATCTATGGCGATTACTCACAAACTTCTTATCTTATTTTCTTTTTCCCCACACCCTCAACTTAGACTTTTGGCATAAGTTGGCTATTCAAATGGACCAATGGTTCATAAAGTTTATAGATGATGGGACAAATAAGTCAAAGTTGTTCATGTTACATCCAAAGAAAAAGTTAGTCTCAAATAGTGCCAAGCTAGGTTCACACTCTCACAAGGTTGTCACAAAAAGGTATACTAGCAATTTGGTTCACACTCAACAAATCGGGCCTAAAATCATCTCCATCATTAGTTTACATTAATCAATTGGACTGACAGGGAGAGTTTTAAGTATTACAAAACACATATTTCAAGGAAATATAATCTCACATGGCATTCACCACAATCATCAAACAAGATTATACAATTTTAGCTCACGTGCAACGATCTTCACATGATTCATTTCAGCAACTCGGCAGTCACCATGAGATGCTAAGAGTTCACACATGATTTATGTAACTCAAATTTGCCCTATTGGAATTCCACAAACATATGGTTCAATCAAGAGCACTATTCAAGTCATCGGTATTGATCACAACCGATACTGAAATATGCAACAGAACAACCACATTCATAAATATAAAGTCTGATCAAACACCAACCAACATTCACATTAAAAACCAATCGGATAAAAGATCCGCCAATATTCACATTAAAAAACACAAAGCCACAATTATACAGTAAAGCATATAAAGCCATCACATATCAAACTATTCACAAAACAAACCAAAAGAGGCAATAATGAAAATACCTCTCAACCCTCCAAACAAAAATAACAATTGTCCCTAATGTAAAAGAAATAAAAAAAAAATCTCAAAATAAAACCGAGGAGGGTCAAGAACCCCCTATCAGGCTATGCCTGAGGTGAATTCTTCATATCTTTGACTCCCTCAATCTACGCATCCGTGCCTGGCTCTGCTTCATCATTCACTCCACTTGCGCCCACCATAGATGTATCCCAAAGATAGGCCGCCAAAGTTTTCTGCACCATCGCGCCCTCTAGGTCCTACAGGTCTTCATACACTTATGCATCCCATGTACCAAGATCCTCTTCATCAAACTTAGGAGCATTAGACTCGACATCCTTATAAGTTACACAACATCTCCGGTCGTAGAAGCCAAAGAGATCTAAGAAATGGCTGGCAACTCTATACTCGGGACCTTAGGAAGGTCCACTGTACCGAAGAACATAGACAGAGCTATGGATTTTGGCTCATTCAGTAATACCAGATAATAAGGCCGTCACATCCTCAGATTGGCTCCTACCTTGCTCACATGCCTCGAATCTCACCGAAAAGGAATCTAATGCTAAACCATGTACAGTGATCAACTCCATGTGCTCTCTCAGCTTAGACCGAATGGGATCTAAGGCGACAACAATGGCCCTCTCAATCATCCCAAGTACAACAACCTCTATATGAGAGGTACTAACATCAACAGACTAGGCCAGGTAGCCCATATTGAACAACATAGAGAGGGTCAATGGGGGTCGGGAAGCATCAACAGTAGTGGAAGGAGTAGCAGCAGTAATAGAATTAGAAGGAACAAAAGTAGAAGTACCAGGGGTACGTGAAGGCTCACCGGCTTGAGAGGAGGGGTTGTTTCCGTCTACAACATCTCCATATCAACCAACGGGGAAGTGTCCACCAATACAGCTCTCATCTAGGCCTCATTTTTTGTGTACTTGGCCTTGATCCTCCGAATATTAGTATAGGAAGTAGGAGTCACTTTGACATTCGTCTTCTCCAACAATGGCAGTTGAGCACATCGGCACAGCTTCGTGATCAACACCGAGTATGGGAGTGAGGTCTGACTTTTCTTGGCCCTCATGGCCATATCTAGCTCGATAATCAATCCTAGTTTTAGTCTATATCAATCAATGATATACCCCAACAAATCAGCCTTCGGATGCCAAAGTATAGACTTGTTCTATTAAGGCATCAAGGTGTTGCTGATAATGCCAAAGTTAAACTGGGTAACCACATTCAAGTGCTTCTTCTCTATCTGAACTCCAGACTCGATTTATGGTGGTGTGATGTTACAGATAAGAGGATCAAACCACCCCTTGAAATCATTCATAGTCTTCTTTTGAATGTGATCGACCAACACATTGATTACATTTGTAGTGCACACTAGCACCTTATTGATGTTGGTGCTACTGCACTTAACTTTTCTTCCCCACACAACTACATGATCAACCGGGTGAAAATGAGCTTTCCTTCTTCTTACCCTTTAGCACCAACTTCACAAACTCAACATAGAATTCTAGGACCCAAGAAGGAATGTAGGAGCCTCGGGTCCAGGTAAAGATCGCAAACTTGTGGAACTTTATTGTGTTCCACACTTTTCAGTACCTGTCTACAACACCGTCCATACACAATCTCTTCTCCTCTAGGATGGTCCTCAATCCTGTAGACTTTAGTCTATTCATCGACCGGGTAGGGGGTGCCTGTACTGGTGGCACTAGGGTACCTACTTAACTATTTGTGCCGGAGGTGGAGAAGGTGTAGGAGGTAACGTATCCTTGTCGGGTTATGAAGTGCTTTAGAGCGCAGCTCCGCTCTCCTCCTCTGTATCATTTTGTCATTCTTCGGCTCGGATACGAATATTTGTGATCCAGCACCCGAGTTGCACTAACCTTCAAATTCTGAGGTGGTGAGGTGGGTGTCATAGATACCCATAGTGTCAGAGCTCAACTCTGCTAGACTTGGCTCAACAAGCCTTTTCCCTTTCCTTTACCTTTCCCCCTTATTGGAGGAAGCTTTGCCTGTGTAGTTTGGGAGGGCGCAACATTGTTGTTGATTACTACACCCATGCTCTCTTTCGGGGTAGTTGATTTCTTTCACGCACCTTTGGTCTGGCCATACATGAAAAACAACATAAAATAAACCAAAATGATAAAAATAATTCAAAATATAGAAAAGTATAAAAACTGCACAAAAACTCGACGAGTAGTTTGGCGAGTCGCCGAACCCATTCGGCAAACCAAATCGGGATCGCCAAATGTTCTAGAATCAAATTAATTAGAAATCAATACAAGTCAGTGATGTCCAGGGCCTTTTGACGATTCGCCGACACCATTCGGTGAACTAAAGTTATTTCACCGAATGTTACAGAATATTCCCTAAAATTTAGGGAACAGAAAGGCGCTCTAACGGTCATTCGGTGAGTCACCAAGTGAAGTCTGCGAGCTTAGGCATATCGCCGAATGTGACAAAAACATTTCATCAAACTTGGAGAATAAAAGGGCGATGAAAGAGTCACTTGGAGAAAAATCCTTCTTACTAGTTTTTTTATCCCAACGTCCAATTCCAACCCACAACCCACGATAATGAAATTAAACACCTATTCTAAGAAAGTAAGCCCACACCCATACCACTAATTATTTTGGGGTACTCAGACTTCCCCTGATTTGGAAAAAATCGAAATCCATATCTTTTGCCCTTAAGAATGACGTCACCTGCTCTATCATTTGGCAAAATCAGCCGATTGGTACAATTTGGGTTACTTAGACATCACTTACAACACACCCATCACAAAAATAACACAAATCCACGATTTCAATCATTCAAAGCATGGAAATCAACAATTATGGGTTTGATAAACGCTCAACTACACCTCATCCAATACTAGGTGTAGGCAATCGTAATCTAGAATATAACCCAACAAAAGGTTAGGGTTGAACCCACAGGGAGTGGTACTGTATCAAATTCAATTAGGAAGTAAGCCTTATGGTTTAGTTAGTTATAGATGTAGACATTAACGAAATCAAAAAAATTAATTAAGGATTTGACAACAAATGTCAGATCGGGGTTTCAAAGATGTCAATTAACAACTACGATAAGCACGAAAACAAGGGAAGTAATCAAATAGATTCACGTTCTTTGGGATGTGGTTGATAATAAGCTAATTTCTCTATATGGGTAATTGTATATTACTGACAATTTCCTAAATCTTAGTGGGTAGACTGGGCTTTAAATGCAACAACTTTCTCTCGAACGACTATTACGGTTCAGGTGAGTTCTTTTGAACCTTGACTAGAATACTAATCAAACCAGCCCAATACCTCAATTTACCCACTCTCTCGAGATAGGTAGGTAGGATTTAGTGAAAATTCACTCTCTCGAGCCAAGCCATACAAACGTTAACTTATTACCTTAGCTCCACACCGCTCTCTCAAGCAAGTGAAGAATGCTACTTTAAAATTGCAAATTTCACTACAATCCATATCTTTAACCTCAGCTATAAATTAGACCCACTTTAAAATAACAGATAAATTAGTAAACAACAATACCCATAAGCTAATTAAACATATAATCACACTCCAAGAATTGGTGTTTTAGCTACTCATCATAAAGAGGAAAAATAAATACCAATTATGTCCTCCATAACCTGGGTATTGCAATCCAAGACTTTACAATGGTCCAAAATGCTCTAAATCAAAAACCCACTAAGAAATCTAATTCAAAACTCTTCAAAAATCTCACACACGCAAAAAGAACACTCTTTCCGTTCTAAAGATGAGTTCTATAATGATAGGATGCCCAGATCTATTTTAAAAAATCAATTTATACTCTTTCAAAATTTGAAATTCGGGGTGAATCGGTGAGATAAGTCGTGAATCACCAATGGGTCGGCGGTTTGCCAATTGCCTCAATCTATCGCCTTCTTCTCTTGAGCTTTCACCTAATTCCATTTTGTAACTTTAGGGGGTCCATGACGGGATCGCTTATTTAATGTTTCAAGAACACATCATTCAATTCTAGGTGTTCAACGATAGCAAATCAATATAAAACCCAACTAAATGAGTTGGGGTCGAATCCTACAAGGAGCGGTGTGTGCTTCAAATTCAATTGGGAAGTATAAATACGGTCAAATCAGTCATATGAATAAAAGTTATCGAATAAAGACATCATTCAAATCAAGGAGTGACACGAATGTCAAATGGGGGTTTTTGTTTTGATTATCAACTACAAACAGTCACAAACAATACAAATTAACAATAATGAGACGGGTTCTTGGGATGTGAACGATTATAGGCTAATATAGATATATGGGTAATTGCAACTATTAGAAAATAACTAGATATTAGTGAGTAGGTTAGGCTATAGTGGAGGTAAATTTTCTCTCGAACAATTTACCCCGAATCAAGTGATTTCTCTCAAACATCAACAAGAATGCAAAATAAGAGCAGCCCACACCTTAATCCCTTCATTCTCTCGAGCTGAATGTGTGGGATTGGGTTTAGGATTTACTCTCTCGAGCTTAACCCAGATCAACCCAATACCAACAAACTATCAATTAAAAACCATAGTTCTAAAACCTCTCTCTTGAGCAAGTCAAGAAAAAAAGATATAGAAATGCATTTGCAACTACAATTCTTAGGTTAAACCACAACTAAGGATTGAACTCACTTTTACATAGCATTTAAACTAACTATTAGCAATACCCATAAGCTAAATCGGCCCATAATAACATAATCACACCCCAAGAATTGGTGTTTTAGCTAGACATCATAAAAAGGTAAAAAACCGTTACAAAATTGATTATCCATCAACTGGGTAAGAGTATTTTTTCCTTATAATGCTCCAATTTGAAGATTCTCAATGACCCACTTCACATTTCTCAAAAGTGAATTTCTTCAATCCATCAATGATAAGGAAAAACTAGAGAAAATCTGTCTCCAGAAGCTTAAAACTTGAAAATAATAATTCTCCAGATTGTTTGATGAAAGGATAGATTCAAAAGATCCAAATATAAATTTTCAAAAACGTATTTATAGTCACCGAAAATAAGCTACGAAAGCTTATTCGGCGAAGTAAGTTGGGCTCGCCGAACCACTCGGCAAGCCACCCTTTGGTCTCTTCCATCACCCTTCTGCCTTGACATTCAGCATCCTCAAGGTCTATAACTTTTGGCGATCTATCTTGGCTTCGTGGAATCACTCGATGATCTGTCGACTTCTCTTTTTCATCGCCAACTTGTTTCTTCCCTTTAGGGGTTGGCACACTGAAACTTTAGGCGATTTGATGAGCCACTCAGCGACACGCAGAGTGCTCTTCGCGATCCTCAGGCTAGCCCACCTTTATTTCTTCAGCCTGTATTGTTCCTTTTTGCTTATTAGTGTCCTTGCTTTGTTCCTCAATCCATATTCCTGAAAATCAAGGATTTAAGATAGTTATTGGGACAAATTAAGCATTTCAGGACACTAAATCTATATAAACAAACCCTAAATGAGTCCAAATCTCAGACTCATCAACACCCCCAACTTAAACTTTTGCTTGTCATCAAGTAAAACTCAAGTTCAGTAGTTCAAAAAGGATGCCTCAAACAGTGCTAATAAAGACTCAATCATGAATGCACACAAAAACAAGACTCAACTTACTCATGCAAGGATCAATTGTGCATTCAAAGATTCATGTTGTGACTCACCATTATCAAAGATGCTCAAGTTCACAATACTTACTTCAAATGCAAGTTCAAGCTCAACAAAGATACTCAAATTCCCTCACAACAAAGATGATTCCATACACATACACATACGACTCTCACACTCAAAAAGATGAACACATGAATGACTTCATCCAGAAGTTTGCCCTTATTTTCCAATCAACAATCATTTCAGCTCTCTTAAGATCAAAAAGGTCTTTTCAAGGATTGTAATGGGGCTGAGTGTAAAGTTATGGTCATTTAGGCTCAGTATCTGCTACCCTCATGAAATGTGGTCCGAACATCACTTTCTTCCTTTCCTTCAACATTTGAATCATGTTTTACATTCACCCCATTATTCAACATCAAATGGAATACCGGGCACCACATTTATTTCACAACTTTTTCATTCTTTTTCTTTTGGTTTCTTATTTTCTTTCCCTTTTTTTATATGGAGGGGTTCCATCATTTTAAGTCCATGGCTAGAAGGGAGAATTTTCACATTCTTGATTTACCTTCTCTTTTGACTACACCTCTAACTAAGGCTTTTGGCCTAAGTTGGTTATTCACACAAACCACACTTCATGAGGATTATGGGTGAATGGATAAAGAGGGGTCTCAATTTACTCAAGTTTCTTCCAAGAAATGATAAGGCTCAAAGGGGGTTCAAGCAAGGTTCACAAATCTCACAAGGTTGGCCACAAAAGAGGTATATTGTCAAATTGTTTTACTCATGGAAATTGGTGCCTAAGATCATTTCAAGAGCTTGCATCACTTAGTAAACCGGACTAACAGGAAAAAATCTAGATTTCATCACACAAGGTTCATGGTAAGCTCATCACACAAGGCATTGACACCAATATCAAATGAGACTCCACACTTTTGCTAGTGTGCAATGTTCATCACAAGATATTCCATTCGATAACCGGCTAGTAACAACGAGATGCAAAAAGTCCACATTTTATCTATGCAACTTCATTTGACCTCATTGTAGCCGCACATTAATTATTGTTTGATTAAGAGCACTATTCAAGTCATCAGTATTAATCATAACCGATACTCAAATTTTCACAAGAACAGCTAGATTCAAACACAACAAGAGGTGGCAATTTTTTTAAGATGGGTCAAAACCATTTCTATTTCAAAACAAGGAGCCATAAGCTCAAAAATCCACAAGATATCATCAAAACACAGTTTAAACCAAAAAACCCAATATATACACGAAAGGTGGAAATAGAAATACCGCAGCCCACCACAATTAAAAAAACAGTTGTCCTCAAATGCAACAAAAGTGATCAAAAGTCAATAAAAATGACAGAGAGGGAGGTAAAGGAAGATCATGTCTACATAGTCGCTCAACCTATCGGGGCATCAATGCCCAGTGCAACAGCAACACTGGCTCCACTAGAGCCTTCAAGGGACGTCTCTGTAAGCGATGTCTGAATGACCGACTGTACAATCGTCTCCTCTAAATCTGGCAGGTCTCCATACATGGTCGCCTCCGGAGCATCCAACTTCTCCTCATCCGTCTCTACCTCTTACTCAGCAACTGCCACATCATCCATAGACACATCTCCGGTAGTGGCCGAAGGCATCTCAGAACTGGCCGAAGCATCCCGATCCTCATCTGAATCAAAGAGGGACGTGAAGTCTGTGTACTTCAGATAGTCCACATCTTTTCTCAAATTTGATTCTTCGGCTTTCAAAGTCGTTACCTCTGAAGTATCCCCCCTTTCCTCTCTCACATACCTCTACTCTTGCTGTGAGATAATCAATCGACGTTTGAAGGGGTGTCAACGCAGCTAAAATGGCTCGATCAATCATCCAAGGCACCTCGGCCTCTAGCCGGGTAGCCCGCACATCGGCCGAATGGTCTAGGTGCCCCATATTGAGGATCATGGCCTGAGTAATCCTTGTGGGTTACGAAGCAGCAGAAGAACCAGAAACCTGAGAAGAAGTGGAAGCGGGTGTACTTGAAGGCCCGGAGTAGGCAAATATTCCTCTATAGGTATAGACTCAACATCAACCTTCAAGGATGCATCCACCGGAGCCACTCTTCTCATATCTATAACCAAGCATGTATTACAAGTCAATCCCATCACACATTGAATCTAACCGAATTATCAAAGCAAGAGTTAACTATTTCCACAAACGTGCAATGGTCATCACAAGAGTTCCACTCAACAAATTGCATAGTCACAATAATGTGCTATAAGTTCACATATGACTTATGAAACTCAATTCACCTCATCATATTTGCACATACATGTCGTTCGCATAAGAGCAATATTTAAGTCATCAGTATTCATCACAAACGGCACTCAAACTTGCAAGCGAACGACTACCACCCCACAAAATAGACCTAACATTGTCCTCAATGTAAAAAGAAATAAAGAATAAAAATAAAGAGCACTAAAGAAGGAGAATGGGATTAGAAAAATTCTTCACTATCTTCCCAATCGGCGATACTGGAGCTTAAGCACCGAATTACTCGGCAGTTTGCCTGATTAAATGTTAGGTCACCAAAAATCACATAACATTGACCCTTCCTGCATGACAAAAAGGCAAGTAAAGTCGAGTACGCCGAACCACTCGACGATTCACCCAACAGACTATTGGCTCACCGAAAGTTATAGAATGGTGGTCCATCTGGACTGAGCAGAAAGGCGAGTTCAGTCTGGGTCGCCGAACCACTCGGTGATTCGACAACATGCCTACATCAATGTATAATCACCAATTCCTGCACATTTATTACATATTATTTGAAAACAACTAATGCTTAGGTTGCCTCCTAAGAAACACCTTATTTAACGTCAAGGGACGACGTGGAAATGCTCTAAAGCATCTTCCTAATACACCACTTCAATAACCAAAATCTCATAACATTCACCAAAATAAAGCTTCAGACGCTGCCCATTCATCTTGAAAGTTGTACCCTCCTTACCTTCAACTTCATTAGCCCCATTCGTGAACACTCGAGTCACTTTAAATGGACCGGACAACTTTGATCTTAGCTTACCCAGGAAGAGTCTCAATCGATAATTATGAAGCAATACAAAATCTCCAACTCAAAATCCTCTCCTAAGGATCTTAGCGTCATGCCATTTTCCTTGTAGACAGCTGAGCATTCATATGATCTCAATCGGAATTCTTCCATCTCATTCAACTGATCTACTCTCACTTTCAAAGCATTCACTCAGTTAATATTTTGTGTCTTTAATGCCCATAATGCTTTCTGTTCTAGTTCAATCGACAAATGACAAGAATTACCAAAAACCACATGATACGGAGACATACCAATTGATATTTTGTAAGATGTGGGATATGCCCAAAGAGCATCATCTAGTTTTTGAGACCAATCTGTCCTATTTGCATTCACGGTTTTAGCCAAGATACTCTTAATCTCTTGATTCGAAACCTAAACCTGGCCACTTATTTATGGATGATATGGCATTGCCACTTTATGTTTTACTCCTTATTTACTCAATAATGATGCAAACAACCGATTGCAAAAATGCTAGACTCCATCACTAATAATAGCACGCGGGGTGCCAAGTCTGGCAAATATGTAGCGCTTTAAGAATTGTACAACACTCTTTCCTTTATTTTTGGGTAATGCTACAGCTTCCACCCATTAAGAAAGATAATGCACTGCCACCAAAATATATTTATATGCAAACGAGCTCACAAATGCACCCACGAAGAATATTCACCAAACATCGAACAATTCAACCTCTAGAATAGGATTAAGAGGTAATTCATGCCGTTTGGTCACCCCTCCTTGCTCTTGTCATTGTATGCATCTCTTGACAAATTCATGGGCATTTTTGTAGAGGGATGTCCAATAGTAGCTACTTTGAAGTATTTTAGCGGCTATTCTCACACCGCCATGATGTCCACCAACTAGAGAAGCATGGAAAGTATTGAGAATTTCATTAACTTCCTCATCCAGCACACATCACTGAATAATATGGTCTACAAACTCTCTGAATATATATGGTTCATCTGAGAATATATCTTGACATCGAACAAGAACAGTTTTCGTAGATAGAAGTTCAGATTTTCTGCATTCTTCCACAAACTACATAGTTAGCAAAATCAGCATACCAAGGAGTTTGATTAAGAGTGGCCACGAATACCTGCTCATCTTAGAATGAGTCATTTATGTGTAACTCAAGATCGTCTTTCTCCTTACCCTCCAACCTAGATAGGTGATCAGCCACCTAATTTTCTCACCCTCTTTTATCCTTGACATCAAAGTCAAATTCTTGAAATAACAACACCCATCTTATCAACCGTTGTTTAGCATCCTTCTTAGCCATTAAGTAACTCAAAGCTGCATGATTAGTGTGATCTACCACTTTAGTGCCTAGCAAGTATGCCCCGAACTTCTCAAATACATATACCACCGCGGGTAGTTCTTGCTCAGTAACTGTGTAGTTACATTGAGCTCCATTCAATGTTGTTGGCATAGTAAATTTGATGGAATATCTTGTTGCGCTTTTTCCCTAACAAAACACTCAACACAGTAGCACATGCATGACACATCCCCTCAAATGGTTCAGACCAATCTGGGCCAATAATCACCAGGGTAGAGATTAAATTTTCTTACAAACACTCAAAAGCTTTCATACATGTGTCATCAAAGATAAATTTCACCTTCTTCTCCAATAGCTTGCACAATGGGTGTGCAATTTTTGAGAAGTGTTTGATGAATCTATAATAGAACCCAGCATGACACAAAAAACTACGAATACCTTTTACATCGATTGGTTGTGGAAGCTTCTCAATTCCCTCAATCTTTGACTTGTTGACCTCCAACCCTTTTTGTGACACCTTGTGACCCAAAACTATACCATCCCTAAACATTAAGTGGCATTTCTCCCAGTTTAGGAAAATATTGGTTTCCACACATCTTTCAAGGGCCTGCCCAAGGTTTGCCAAACAGGTTTCAAAAGAATTGCTCACAACCGAGAAGTCATCACTGAAGACTTCTATTGAATCTTCCACCATGTCAGCAAAAATAGACAGCATGCAACGTTTAAACATTGTCGGAGAATTACACAACTCGAACGACATCCTTTTGAAAGCGAAAGTTCCATGGGGACAAGTGAAAGTGGTTTTCTCTCAATCTTCCGGTGCAATAGAAATTTTGTTATACCCGTAATAACCATCCAAGAAACAATACAATCTGAACTCCAAAATCCGATCAAGCATTTGATCCATAAAAAGCATGGGAAAATGGTCTTTCTAAGTCCATGAAATTAGCTTCCGATAGTCCATGCATACTCTCTAACTGGTGACCGGCCTCATAGGAACAAATTACCTTTTTTCATTTGGGACTACCATGATGCCTCCTTTCTTGGGTACACATGACACCTAGCTTACCCACTTCTTGCATCGGTGGGTTCAATCTTCTTTGATGCTCAACACTTGGTTTGTACTCATTATCAAGTTGAATCTTATGAGTTCAAATTTCGGGGGGAATACCCATAATATCTGCAATAGACCATCCTATGGCCTTTATATATCTTTTCAATTCCTCAAAAACCAATTTTTCTTGCCATTAAAGCAAGTCCGCTGCAATGATAACGAGCAAGGTGGTATTTGTCCCCTAAAATGCATGCCAAAGGTGAGAGGGAAGCACTTTCAACTCAAGCTTTAGGGTTCCTCCGTTGATAGTTTTGCAGGAGGAGTCTCTCTATTCTTTAGATCAATATCAAGCTTCCCTTGGTTTCTTGAGTGCACACCTAATCCCGATAGAGCATCCACCACCTCATCGTATCCATGAACGTCTTCCTTGTCATATTTTCAGAGCACCACAGTAATAGGTTTACCCATACCCATTACTTTACTACACCTATCCACCAATTAATCAACTACATCAACGGTTGAGACAACACGAATGTCGCTATGTTGCTTCATTGATTTGCATACATTGAAAGTGACCTTTTCATCATTTACACAGAACTTCAACTCGCTACTCTCAACAACCACCAAAGCTCTACTGTTTTCTAAGAACGGTCTCCCCAAAATGATAGGCACTTCGGCATCAATTTCACAATCTAGAATAACAAAATTAGCCGGAAAAATGAACTTGTCTACTTTTACCTAAATGTCATAAAGGATGCCAATTGGGTGTTTGATGGACCGGTCAGCCATAAGGAGCCACATCATTGTTGATTTAGGCAAACCTAATTCGAGTTTCTTGTAAACTTCATACAGAATTAAATTAAAGCTTGCTCCCAAGTCACACAGTGCTTTGGAAACTTTAAGCACTCCGATAGTACATGGGATAGTGAATACCCCCAAATCAGTCTTCTTTTTACCACGTCGCTACACATTATAGAACTAGAGTTGTGACATACTTCAAATATTTCAAAATCCATGCTCATTTTCTTGGTGACCAACTCTTTCATAAACTTGGCATAACCGGGCATTTCTAACAACGCCTCAACTAGAGGTAGATTTATCGACAAGGCCTTTAGTACGGAGAGAAACTTCTTGAACTTTTAATCTTCATTCCATTTCTTAGGTCTTTGCGGAAATTTTGGGAAGTTCTTTTATCTGCTTTTGATGAGAGACCACTTCATTTTTGGTTCTTTGCTTTAAATCTTCATTAGCCTCTTTGGACATGTCATTCTTCGGAACATGGTCGGGTTCCTCTACATTAATGATGCCTTTCCCTTCTCTACTAGTGCTTGTTTCATCATTCTCCTTCACATCTCCACCAACTCCCGTACCACTCCGGGTTAATAACTCTAAGCTCTTGTCATGATCACCTTCAAAATCTTCCACATCTTCATTCACATATCCCTCTGATGGTTTAGATTGCATTTGGGCTGAGAGTTGATGCATCCGCCACTCAAGTTGTTTGATTGATTCTGAATGAGAGTTTACTTTGTTGTTCAAGGTTGAGAAGTTACCTCTCATTTCTTTGAGTGTGTCATTAGATCCTTTTACTTTGCTTAGAATTTGGGATAGTAACTCATCAACCCGACAACTTTCAAAGATATCTCTAGACCTTGGGCCTCTACACTTTGGGATATAAAACTCATCTTAATCACCCATATTACAATTTAATCCTCTCCTTTCATTTTAACCATATATGCTCCAACCTTGATTCTCACCCGACCTTAGAGAGTATAGGTAAGAACCCTCCTTTAAACTTGACACCTTCTTCACCTCATTATTTTCATAACTACCCCAAAGATTTGGTCTTAAATCGAACTCATTTGGGACACCATAGTGGCTATGTTTTCATCCCATTCTTGATTCTTCTCCACTTTGACTTTTGTCATCCCAAAATTTAATGCCGACACCTGATCTTCTTTAGTGTACCACACACTATTGATTTTTGCCATTTTATCAAGGAGAGTAGAGGCTATAGTAAATGCTTGTTGCATGATTCCCCCTCTAACAAGTTGATCGGTTGCTCTTTTATTGACTGAATCGAGGCTTCGATAGAAGTGTTGTATTATTATGTTATCCGGGAGTCCGTGGGTTGGATATTTGGGCAGCAATTTCTTGAACCTCACCCATGTTTCGTTATTTGGTTCTCCAACAAGTCGCTTAAATTTTTTGATGTGGTCCCTCAGCTTCACAATCTTTGATGGCGGAAAAAACATCACATAAAACCCTTCGGTTAACTCTCCCCATGTGATGATAGCCACTCTGTTGCTTCACCTTGTAGAGAGAATGGAAACAAATGAAATCTAGATGACTTTTGAGTTATGTTCTCCATATTAAACGACCCACAAGTTTCCACGAAATTTTGGATGAGCTCGTGTGGGACTTCCTGTTCTAACCCCCCGAATAGTCCTTTCATTTCCATGAGTTGAAGCATGGGACTAGTGACATGGAACATTGCATTCCCTATAACGGGAGGCATTCAAATAGCCCAAACGGTACTCAACTGAACTTCCTGAACATCGGGCAAATTTATATTATCATTTCGGTGTCCATGAAGGTTGATGTTACTCCCGTTAGTACTCACGTTACTACCTGGTCAAAAGCAACACTGAAAAATAAACAAATAGTGGTTCAAATATAACACAATAAAATCACAAAATAACTTCAATAAAAGAAATCAATAACATCACTCCCAGGTAGCGGTGCCATTTTTGATAAATGCTAAACTACACCTCATCAAATACTAGGTGTAGGCGATCGTAACCTAGTATATAACCCAATGAAAGGTTAAGGTCGAACCCATAGGGAGCGGTACCGTATCAAATTCAATTAGGAAGTAAGGCTTATGGTTTAGTTGGTTATAGAAGTAGACATTGTCGAAATCAAACAAAATAAGTTAAAAATTTGACAACAAATGTCACATGGGGGATTCAAAGATGTCAATTAACAATTACGATAAGCACGAAAACAGGGGAAGTAATCAAATAGATTCAAGTCCTTGGGGATGTGATTGATTATAAGCTAATTTCGGTATATGGGTAATTGTATATTACTAACAATTTTCTCAATCTCAGTGGGTAGGCTGGGCTTTAAATGCAATAGCTTTTTCTCGAATGACCATTACGATTTAGGCGAGTTCTCTCGAACCTCGACAACCATGCTAATAAAACCATCTCAATAGCTCAATTTACCTTCTCTCTTGAGCTAGGTAGGTAGGATTGAGTGAAAATTAACTTTCACGCGCTGAACCCACTACCACTCAAACCCTACAAACGCCAACTTATAACCTTAGCTCCAGACCTCTCTCTAAAGCATGTGAAGAACGCTACTTTAAAATTGCAAATTTCACTACAATATACAAATTTAAGCTCATTTATAAATCAGACCCACTTTAAACAATATATATATATTAGTAAACAATAATACCCATAAGCTAATTAAACAAAAAATCACATAATGACACCCCAAAAATTGGGATTTGAGCTACTCATCATAAGGGGAAGAAATTAATACCAAATATGTCCTCCATAACTTGGGTATTGGAATCAAAGACATTACTATGGTCCAAAAAGCTCAAAACTTGAGAACTCTTCGAAAATCTTACACACACAGCAAGAACACTCTTTCCATTCTAAAGATTAGTTTTACAATGATAGGATGCCCAGATATATTTTAAAAAAACAATTTATACTCTTTCACAATTTGGTCTTCGGGGTGAATCGGCGAGATAAGTCGTGCATCGCCAATGGGTCGGCAGTTCGCCAATCTCCTCAATACATCGCCTTCTTCTCTTGAGCTTTCACCTAATTCCATTTTGTAAATTAAGGGGGTCCAATTCACGATTGCTGACTGATTCTGTGATGCGCCGGTTGCTCTCTTGAATCACCATTTTGCTTGCACATTCAGTGATGGTCCTGTAATATTCGGCGAGCTGACTCCTCCTTGCCAATCCAATCGACGTGTTGCCAATAGGAACTTTTCGTTGCACATTTACTTTCATCCCAATGGTTGCATACTATAACTTTTGGCTGTTGAAGGTGTCACTTGGCTGATCGCCGAGTGGTAATGGTGGTATTCAGTTTTTGTTTTTTCTTCTTACTTTTGCCTATCAATGTCCTTTCCTTGCTCTTTAGTTTTCCTAGCCACAAATCAACACCTAAATATATGTTTAGAGCATAGGTTAGGCATTTTAGGACAATAAACTATGAAAACCAAGCCCTAAATGAGTCAAAATCTCGAAATCATCAGGGTTATGTATAGACATAAAACCCATACAAAAATGGACCAACTAACCAAAATAAATCAATTAATCAAGATTACGCAATTAATTCAATAAAATTATTGGTATGCGTCAATAACTACTAAAAATTAAGTCTGATACGGGGCACCAACCTCAAAAGTAGCCACAAAAATTCTAGCTTGCGAGTATGGAAGTAAAAATGCACAAATCCCACCGAGAAGTTGATGCCCACACAAAATTAACAAGAAAAAGTATAATATAAATATGAAGTGTACAAGTCTAAATGTCAGAAAAAGAGAAATAAAGGAAGGTTTTTAATTTAAAAGGGTTTAGGCCTTGTAGCCATTTAGTTTGCGCCAGTCAGCTATGTCCAGTTATCTCGCCGACCCAATCAATAATGCAATGAATGGTACTTTGATCGTCATATCTTACAGAAACTCAAGCCATTCATTTATCAAAATAGTTGCCCGGATCCGGCTTGCCAACCTATTATGTGAGTCGTTGACTGCTGCTTAGGCTCGCCTAATTGGCTATTTTTAAAAAATTTAATATCCACATCGAACACACTTTATTCAAAAATCAACATTAAAACTAAAAATTTGGATTGTCTCCCAATAAATGCCTTATTTAGTGTCGTGGCACGATGAAGTAATGCTTTCAAACTTCATTCTTTGGGTTGACCATCGTATCACTCGGTAAACATCATATTAGTCTTGTATTTAAATGAGTTACGATTTGACCCATTTGTGCTTCCAGCTAGTTAATCGATATCGAATGTGAGGTAACTATTTGGTTTCAGAGATGAGATGTCATCTTTCATTTCCTTTAGCAATTTGTACGATCGTTTCACTTTGTTGAGAATGCATGCAATCATATCTTCAGTGCGGAAGTATTTAGGATCAACCCTTTGCTCCTTTGGATTTTAACGCTCATGGGGAGGTACATATTTCTCTTTATCACCATCCTATTTTCTCCAATTTGTACCACGGTCATGCCATTCCCTATGTTGGTCTCTCCAACCGTTATCACAATCCTTATTCCAGCATTGGTTTCCACCCGGCCTTGGATAGTTCGGGTGAAAAGATCCTCCTAGATTTGTGTAACACCCCATAAACTAGTAGACTAAACTAGGGCTAAGTATGAGGGTTAGAGCCAAGGAAGAGGACTAGGGCAGTCTACTCTTACATTTACACGGCCTCACCTTCCACGACCACCACAACGGCTCGTGGTGAGGACCACAGATCATGGTGTGGCTCGTGGTGGGCTAGGCAGTGACTAAACAAAGGCTGCCCAAAACACCCCCCTCCACATGAGCCACTTCACGGATCGTCGTGATGACCACATCTCATGGGAAGGCTTGTGGTGGTGACTTAGATTTTTAGGGTTTAAGAGAAAGGTTGCCTACCTACTGTATCATAACCATGAGATGTACCATGGCTCGTGGAGCCTCACGTGAAGGGCTTTTTACTTGATGTAGAGTTTAGGTTCAACTTAAAATGATGATATCTCTTAGATCAAAACGAATCTTTGAATCCCTTTTCCAACGCCGCCGAAATTGCCCAATTCCCATCTCAGAGTAAAATGTTATCCCCTAAAATAGTGAAGCTCTATCAGGCTGAAAATTTTCACTACCCATTTGACGGGCCGTGGTGATGATGACAATCCGTGAAGGCGTCCTTTATGCCATTTCGCCTGTTAACAGTCAGGGAACTTCTTGGGTCTTGTCCCAATTGTTTTAACTCAAATGTATGTCATTTTGCCCAAGCCTAGGACCCCTATATAAGTAATTTTACCCCTGAAACTCACCCAATTAAGTTATTTATTCCAAGACCCAAATTAAATCCGCAAAAGCTCTCCTCTCAAATATTTCTCTCTCTAAAACTTGAAAAAGAAGACAGAGCTTGAAGTAATCTTTGAGAGGCTTTGTATCCAAGGTATGTTAGCTTATTAATCCATGGATTCTTCCATCCATGGAGCCCCCCAGAATTCCCCAATTTGATGAAGAACTTCCCCAATTCAAGTTAAAGTTTCTTCAAAGTTGTGGGTTATGATGGATGTTGATCCAATTGAGTGAATATTGATTTACTATGATTGAAGTAGTAGTGAATCATGATAATAAGATGAAATTACATATTTCCATGGTTAACCGTATTCTAATTGATGAATGTGGGTTTATGCCTTGTGAAGTGAAATTGAGGATTGATAGGTAAACTTCTAGAATTAATGATTTGTATAGTAATTTTTCAAGAATAGAAGTATGTAAGAATGAATTGAATTAGAATAAGCCATATATGATGGATGATGACTAGTAATGATTGAAATTGAGTCTTTATGATGATATATGACTAGAATTGCTTAAGAATGAAGCATGTGACTAGAATGTCTTGTGATCTAGATGTGTATAAGGATTGTAAGAAGTAAAGCCTTCAGAGTAAGGCTTGTAGTCATCAATCTTGATCACTAGGGCTTTCAGAGTAAAGCGAATATGATGAATTATCTATGTTAAGGATCAAAGAGTTAAGCTTATATGATCATGGTAGACCACTAGATAGAGTTGTTGTGGAAGGACTTTACCCACATGACCTATATTATGAAAGCATGAGATTATGCATGTTCTTATAGAAACTATGTAAATGCTTTATGAACACTATGAGAGTGAAGTTTCTATGATTATGACATGTATATGTGTTGATTGCAAGGATATTCTCATGAACACATAATGAACGTGATGTGAAAGGTTTTCTCACATAGAATGATTCTAGGTTGAAAGGTTTGCTCACCTAAAATGAATCAAAGCATGTTAGACTAGAATAGCTTAAAGTTGTGATATAAGATCCCTTCATGTATAGCTTTACTAGGTAAGGGTAGCTTGGGATTGAGAAATCATACTCTCCTAAGGGTAGCTTTGGATTGAGAAATCATACTCTCCTAAGGGTAGCTTTAACTAGCATTATAGAATGCCTTCATGGTAGCTTGCGTTAGTAGATCTCATGGTAGCTAAGGATTGAGAAATTATACTCTCGTAAGGGTAGCTTGAACTAGCATTATAGAATGCCTTCATGGTAGTTTGAGTTAGTAGATCTCTTAGTATCCTAGGATTGAGGAATCATACTCTTCTTAGGGTAGCTTGAACTAGCATTATAGAGTGCCTTCATGGTAGCTTTACTTGGTTAGGCCAAGACCATTTCATGGTAGCTTAGGATTGAAAAATCATACTCTCCTAAGGGTAGCTTGTACTAGCCTCATAGAATGCTTGCATGGTAGCTAAGATGGAGAACTTGTACCCTTCCTTGAATAGCTTGGACTTGCATGATTGTAGCTTGACTTAGCATAATGTAGTCATGTTAGCTAAATGATTAGCTTGGTCTAGCCTAGGGGTGTGCATTCAGTTTTTCGGTTTGTTTTTGCACTATTCGGTTTGGATTTTTTGGTTTTTGGTTTTGTATAAGTGTAACCCAATCCGATCCAAAATAAATTTGGTTTGGTTTTCGTTTATTCGGTTTTGTTATTCAGTTTTGTCAATAATTAATAACATAACCAAAGTAATAATATTTAATCCCTTACATATACTTTCTAATATAAATCATAAGTAAAACTTAAAACACTATACTTATAAGTATACCTATTATAGATGTAATTTAAACCGAAAATATAAACGTAATCATCATGAAATGCACTAACCAAAAAGGGAAAAAAGTGGTTAACTCCAATTTAATTCTAAACCTAAACATTATATATATATATATATAATTCGGGTTTTTTCAGTTTTTATTTTTTAAAACCCGAAACCAATCCGAAAAACCAAACAAAGTAATTATTAATCAAAAACCAATCCGAAAAACCAAAAGACCAATCCAAATTAAAAAAAAAATTGATTTGGTTTGGTTATTTGGTTTAATCCTAAAAGTGCACACCCCTAGTCTAGCCTAGTAGGGTGATATTCCTTGGTAGCCTCAAATTGAAACCTTGTGATCATTCATGTGTGATGTATTGCCTTTGTACTAAGAAGATAAGTACCTTAAATGAGTAGAGGCAAATAGTAAAGAGGGACTACTCCCCAACTAATGAGTTAGTATAATAGCCTAAAGTGGTACTAAGTATGGGTAGGATTATGGGGTCTTATCCATGCATTGCACAAGTATGACTTGAAGCTAATTATGAAGTGTTCTCTTATATGAGGTATGTTTAGCTTGGATTGTTTCTATAGTTGCCTTCCATGATACGTTTGACTAAAGGTGATAGTTCCCTTGTCTATATGAAGTAAGCTAAGTATGAGATCAAAGGATGGTAAGTATGAGTATGATGACCTAAAAGTAATACTTAGTGTGGATGGGATTATGGGGTCTTATTCATGCATTGCACAAGTATGCTTTGAGGTTACTTATGAAAATGGTTCTCTGATGATATGAAGGTCTAAGTAGTGACTATGTTATGAATATGTGGTATCTCCTATGCTATTGGATTATGACTTATGCTCATGTTATGACTATGTTGGATATTATGCTTATGACCATGTTATTATATCTTATATCTATGATTTATGTGTTATGATGCCTACCACTATTATTATGTTTTTATGATGTCATGCTAGCTAACATATTTACTACCTTTTGTACTAATGCATACTCTTGCCTACATTCTCATAAAATGTAGGGTTTGGCGACCTTGAGTTCGATTCTTCAGGATAGGTTTCTAGGAGTGCAAAGTAGTTGAAGACTTGGTGAGTCCTCATAGCATCGAGGATGTGATCACTGTTCCCTTTTTGTCTTTCTTTTATGTTTTAGACACTTTTATGGGCTGCGTCCCAAAGTTTTACTCAAAGTTGAGTTTAGATGGTTTGAGACAAAGTTTTGTAAACTTCCGGTTGCTTTTATAAAGACTTCGATTGTATGGAAAAAGTTTTAAAATTTCCCTATCATTTCTATTATCTTATGTTATTATATTCTAAGGGGCTTGTATGAGACCCTTCGGGGTTGAGTACGCCTTGTTACATCTAAGGGGTACCCCGGGGTCGTGACGAACTTGGTTATCAGAGCACAAGTTTTAGATTGATTCTTGAATCATCTCAAAACTATGTCTAGTAGAGTCCTCTTCATAAGTGTGAAGCATGACACATTTATGAATAGGAAGCTATTAGATGATTAGAAAATCTCACTTCTTGATTCTCTTAGTTGTGCCATAGAGTTTAGCTCTATAAGGTATTTCTCCTTAGCTAATGGTCTTCGGGATATGACTACTCAAAGGGCTCATGCTACAAGGAGCGAGGGAGAAAATGTTGGTTGTGATGCCAGTTATGACTATGTGACTAGATAGGATTTGATATGTTAGATTTAGATGTCATCCTTAGGATTGATTGGTAGTATTAGTGTTATGTTCCTATTTGATTGTAGAACCCGTATAGTCAAATTGTAGCCTATCCAAGAGTGGAAGGGGGGAGAACCTAGGCCATATGTTTTGATTATGTTTTGTCTTAAAGTTGAATTTGAGGTTGCATGTACCACCTAGCTAAGGTGAGGGAGATATGTTTAGGTGTGGACCAACTTCAAAGAGTTAGTTATCTTTTAAGATTGATCTTAAGTATAGTCATTTTGAGTAGGGTGTTTAGATAATACTAAGATATGATTGGTTGGTAGAACTCTACTTGACCATTATGAGTTTTGGGTAAGTTGAAAGGTTTGATGAATAAGGTGTGTAGGTAATTCCTAGATGGGTTGAGTGACTAGACTCCTCTAAAAAGGGTAAAAGTGTAATTAACTATGGTTTAGAATCATCTTCTATGATAGATGTGAAAAATTAGTGATGACTTGCTCCGACCTTAGAATTGAATGAAAAAATGATTAGAAGAGTCTGCATAGACTTAATCCCAAGGGGGAGATGATATGCTTACATAGAAAGGTCGTTGAATGTTCTTGATGGTTATGATTTTGTGGTCTTGGAATTTTCACCTTGAGAGGTGTAGTGAGTTTGGGAAGTTTAGTCCTGGTTTTGTAGGCTCATATGAGATTTGAGTGGAGTTGGTAAGGTTGCTTGTGAACTAGAGTTTTTTATGAATGGTACCGGCGTATCCGGTTTTCCATGTCTCTTAGATATAGAATGGTGTAGTTTATATAATAACACATAAAGTAATTTGAACAATTTTTGAATATTCGAAATTCAGGTATAGTATCTTTTAATATAGTTTTATAAGAGAAAACAATAAACCAACAATTATAATACATTTTAAACTCAATACTTGATACCATTATGGTGTATATATCCTAATGGTATGAAGGGATAAATTAGTATTGATTTCACTAAATTATTCTTGGTATTAAGGAGTAAACTAGTAGTGGTTTCATATATATATATCAAGAAGTAATTTAGTAGTTTTTAACTAAAATGACTTTTTCTTCATTGATACTACTAGAGTATTACATATATTTTGTGGTATCAAGTAAAAATTTAGCTTCAATTGATAACATTAGGGTATATATTTACTTGATACCACCAGTATATATATAACCTAATGGTATCAAGGAGTAACTGAGTAGTATTTTCACTTAATCACTCTTTGACACCATTATAGTATATATATACTATGATAGTATCAGGGAGTAACTTAATAGTGTTTTGATGACGATGATTGATAACGTCCATATATACTTCTTGAAAAGAAATATAAATGGTCGTACGCAATATATTTACCCAACTATGAGTCGGGATCGATCCCACAGAGAATATGAAAGAATATTATCAATAGTAAATATTTAACTCGATAGTCGTTATATAAAAAAAGGAGGATTTAAATTGAAAAAAAAAAATAGCTTTGAACTATGTATTTAATTATATTCAGATTATTAGAAACAACTAGGAATGTGTTCCCCGTGATTTCATAAAATAGCAAGAATATCGTACTAGTGATCTATTTCAATTTTTAGCATGCAAGGTCTGTAAGTTATGTATCCCTAAGTGATTGGTCCTCCAAATAGGGAATTTCACCACGTACCTTGGTCCGATTACGGGTATATGCTTTACTAACCCTTACATTTACCCTAGATTAGTCGTCACATCAATGTATGGCTTAGTTTTCACCCTCACTCCAATTAACATTAGAATATTTGATAGCATCCACTAAATCTTTGTTGTTTAATCATTTTCTCATTCATTACCTCCTTGGTCCGGCAAGTAGGATCGAGGTGAGTTCTAACATTTGCAACAGTTAAAAAGACTTCTAAACGAAAGGATTAATAATACATGCATAAAAATCATTCAAGAATCACTTTGTACATAAACTTACTTTAACACTCTGTTTGGATCATTGTTTCTCATTGTATTTTATTGTATTGTTACTATACCTACAACGTTTGTTTTGATTGTTACTTAAAATGTATTGTATTGTATTATTAAATTTCATTGTTACGTAACAATGAAAATCCCTATTTTATGGAACAACCGACCTGGTGTGTTCCCATTGTTACTTAATTTCTTTTTCCAATTATATCTTTACATAATATTTCAAAATACTATTTTACCCTTTACCTTATATTATTTAATTCCAGTCAAACCTCCTACCCTAGATTGTATCTACCATACAGTCTAGCCAAACATTGTATCTACCATACAGTACAATACAATACAATACATTATAAAACAATTGGTAACAATGATCCAAATAGTGTGTAAAAATTCACCATGGTTCCCACAACCCTAGTTATGAAATTTAGCTACTCATTATCTCAAAAAACACAATCAAAATTTATTAAAATAAATATGCTTGTGTTAATCATAAAAATTTATGAACAATAGCTAAATTATCTTTTACTAATCATGAATACAAATAAATAATAAAGGGGAAGAAAAAATAAATCACAATTCTCCGGTTTCCACAGCGACTCTTCCAAAGTACCTATGCTAGAAAAAAATTTATATTGTGTATTATCTTTTAGTTCTTGGCTCCCCAAAGAATAATTTTTCATGCCTTATTTATAGATGTAGAAACCTCAAATAAAATAATTGAGTCCAAAACAAATTAGGAAATCAAAACCGAATTGAATTGGGTTTCCACGTATTTTTATTTTTCTGTTTCCCGCTGTTCGCCGCCTCAATAGTTTTGAGTGTCTTCTTTAGCTGGCACGTGTATAGCAAATAGGATATTTGATATTTGATCAGCCGCCATTTGCCTTATATACGTAAATATATTATTTTATTTAATTTAATCTATTAAGCTGTCTGATTGATTTTTTTTCTATGGTTTCTTGTTTTTAATTTATTTGTGCTCTAAATTTTTCATCTTTACACCATTTTAATCCTATAAGTAAAATACACAATTTAGCACAATCTATAAAATTCATGCTTAAAAAGGATTATTTAAAGATTAAATATGAGTTAAATAATGATTATATATATATATATATAATTTTAGCCTCGCATCAATATCCCACACTTCAATTTTTTCTTGTCCTTGAGCAAGCATTAAAGCTCATCTCAAAAAAATCGAACTTGGAATACCATCACTTTTGATTGATCCAAACAATTAAGCCATGTAACAAAGAATAATATCAAGTACTTTTCTCAATCATTGTGCAAGATATAGAATAAACAACAAACTTCTAACCTCCTAACTTCAAAGACGGACTCTACTTATCAAATTAGGTTTGTTCCCCTATTCCATCAAATAAAGTTAATAAAATCACATATGTATCATGAAACAAGTGCCCTCACAAGAAGAAATCGTCCACACACTCAATTTAAAGAATAGAATATAAATTAAGGACTAAGCATCAAAGAACAACTCTCTCACTCTCAAAAGAATTCACATGTATGCACAAAGAATTATAGGCTTACCCATTATGTACATCTCCACTAATTAAGCATGCGTTTTGATATTGATTTATAGCAAAGTATTAACCAATCTTCCATGTCCCCATACAACTTATCTTGTTGAAAAAAAATTAACCTATAAGAATCCATAATATTAGAAATACAAGAATTGCAAAAACACTTATCACTACATACTTTTTCAGATGACATCTCAAGAAGAGTAAAAGAAATATGATAATAATTAAAAATAAAAATAAAAAATAATAATAATTTAAAAATAATCCTAAGAAACTAAAAAAGGAGTACAAGTCAAAATAAATACTAAAGACAATTTCTAAGCCACATTCCTCGACAGTGGCACCATTCTTGATAACGTTCATATATACTTCTTGAAAAGAAATATAAACGGTCGTATGCAATATATTTACCCAACTATGAGTCGGGATCGATCCCACAGAGAAGATGGAAGAATATTATCAATAAAAAATATTTAACTCGATAGTCGTTATATAAAAAAGGGAGGATTTAAATTGAAAAAAAATAAAAAAAATAAAAAAAGTTTTGAACTAAGTATTTATTTATATTCAGATTATTAGGAATAACTAGGAATGTGTTCCCCATGATTTCATAAAATAGCAAGAATATCGTACTAGTGATCTATTTCAATTTTTAGCATGCAAGGTTGGTAAGTTAGGTATCTCTAAGTGATTGGTCCTCCAGATAGGGAATTTCACCACGTACCTTGGTCCGGCTACGGATGTATGCTTTACTGAGTTAGTTTTCACCCTCACTCCAATTGACATTAGACTATTATATAGCATCCACTAAATCTCTGTTGTTTAATCATTTTCTCATTCATTACCTCCTTGGTCCGGCAAGAAGGAATGAGGTGAGTTCTAATGTTTGCAACCCTTAAAAAGACTTCCAAACGAAAGAATTAACAATACATGCATAAAAATCATTCAAGAATCACTTTGTACATAAACTTAATTTAATAATTCATCATGGTTCGACAACCTAGCTATGAAATTTAGCTACTCATTATCTCAAAAAATACAATCAAAATTTATTAAAATAAATATGCTTGTGTTAATCATAAAAATTTATGAACAATAGCTAAATTATCTTTTACTAATCATGAATACAAATAAATAATAAAGGGGAAGAAAAAATAAACCACAATACTCCGACCTCTACGACGGCTCTTTCAAAATTTCTAAGCTAGAAGAAAATTTATATTGTGTATTATTTCTTAGTTTTTGGCTCCCCCAAAGAATAATTTTTCATGCCCTATTTATAGATGTAAAAACCTCAAATAAAATAACTGAATTCAAGACAAATTAGGAAATGAAAACCCAATTAAATTGGTTTCCACGTATTTTTATTTTTCTGTTTCCCGCTGTTCGCCGCCTCAATAGTTTTGAGTATCTTCTTTAGCTGCCACGTGTACAGCAAACTCGATATTTGATATTTGATCAGCCGCCATTTGCCTTATATACATTAATATATTATTTTATTCAATTTAATCTATTAAGCTGTCTGCTTGATTCCCTTTTATGATCTTTTATTTTTAATTTATTTGTACTCCAAATTTCTTCATCTTTACACCATTTTAATCGTACAAATAAAATACACAATTTAGCACAATCCATAAAATCTATGCTCAAAAAGAATAATTTAAAGATTAAATATGAAGCAAATAATGATTAAATACATATTATTTTAGCCTCACATCAATAATGAATATGATGACGATGACATGGACGATAATGATGACGACGAAGATGATGATGACGACAACGATGATGATGATGACGACGACGATGACGATGATGATGATGATAACGACGACGATGATGACGATAATGATGATGATGAACGATGATGATGACGAACAATGTCGATGATGATGATAAAAATTATTGATCGACCTATTTAATTTCGAGTGAATCAATAACTTCTTAGCATTATTATACAAAAATGTAGATGTATAGTATAAGTAATTGTTAAAAATTATTGCACATTAATAGTATTGTAGCTAAAATAACTCTTCAATTTTCCACTACTTAAGAACAAAACCACAAAAATAAAAGTTGCAGGTATTAATTTATGACTTCTATTAACTAAATAAATTACTTCTCTATTAAGATAAAGTTTATTCAAGGGCAATTAGTGTAATAAGTGTGATGAACTAAGTCGGTTAAGTTTGTTATTCATTTTATTCTTGTTGATGAGTTAGTTATTTTGTTGTGGTTAGTTAGTTAGATTCTAGAACCTTCTTATTGTTGAGTCTGTATAAATACACTACACCTTCATGAAATGAAGTTCAGTTTTTCATTTCCCCAAATCACAGCATTCTTCATTTCTCCTCAAAGCTTCAGATCAACATCAATGGAGAATTAATATTCTCCATCAGTCCTCATTTAACTCAATATGGTATCAGAGCCGTGACGGTTCTCTTTCACTCTCCGCAGTTCAAATCCTTTTAGATCCCTTTTCCTTTCAGTAATTCAACTTCACACAGAATGGAACAGAGCTGACATCAGGAAGCAACTTCAAATGGCAATCAACCTCCAGTCTCTGTTTCTCTGGATCTAACCAGTGTATTCTATGTTCATCCTTCTGAGAATGCTGGGTCTACACTCATCCATGTCATGTTCGATGGATCTGGATATCACTCATGGAGATGAGTTATTCTTCGAGGCCTATTAGTAAAGAACAAAACATGTTTCATCAATGGAAAAGTGCAAAGACCATCTACAGATTCAGTCGAATTTCCTCAGTGGGACAAATGTGATGATATGGTCACCTCCTGGATTTTTAATTCTTTGTCCAAAGATCTCAGAGATAGCCTGCAATACGTAGACAATGCAAGAGAACTTTGGATCAAATTAGAGGACATGCATGATCAAACTAATGAAGCTAAATTGTATCAACTTCAGCGCGAAATCAATGACCTCAGTCAGGGGAACTTGGACATTACTGGGTATTACACCAGAATTAAGAAGTTATGGGAGGAGCTTAACACATTAGACACAAATTCACAATGCACATGTCTATGCACATGTACTGGTAAATCGAAAATGCATAATGCTGAGTTGGATAGGAGACTTATTCAATTCCTGATGGGATTGAATGAAGTTTACACCATTATGAGAGGCAGCATCTTGATGATGAATCCATTACCCACTATGGCTCAAACCTTTTCTATTCCTGTCCAGGAGGAGAAACAAAGAGAGGTGAAGCCTCAAAACAGGTTCAATTTGGACTCCACTTCTTTTCATGTGAATGCTGCCAGAGTGCCAGTACTAGGTTCAACAACAGGGCTCCTAACAGGTCTAACCTCTATTGTGACCATTGTAAGAAGATTGGTCATATCAAAGAAAAGTGTTACAAGCTACATGGCTTTCCTCCTGATTTCAAGTTTACTAAGGGAAAGAATGCAGGAACAACAACTACTGCAAATGGCTTTTCTGAGGAGTTTCTGGAAGATACCTGTGACAAGAATCATGAAGTAGGCAAAGGAAAAGGGAAAATGCATGAACAAAGTCTAACTCAACAATAAATTCATCAGTTGGTAAATTTACTAGAGCACATCCAGATTTCAAGAGGAAGTAACACTACAAAGGAATCTGGGAATAACTTGAGTGGTGGAGCTGTTAACTTTGCAGGTATCTTAGCATGCTACTCTTCAATTAATGATATTGGAAATTTGGCATGTAAATGCCTAAAACTCTCTATTGACTCTTGGATTATAGACTCAGGGGCTACACACCACATGACCTTCACTAAATCATTACTCACAAACCTCAGACCTTTACCCAATCCTTTCCTAATTACCCTTCCAAATGGCTATAAAGTAAAGGTGACAGAAATTGATGGTGATATACATCTAAATCCTTCACTCACTTTGTATAAAGTATTGTTTGTGCCTAGTTTTAAATTCAACTTGATATCAGTTCATTGTTTGGTTTCTCACCTGAAAGGAAATGTCAGTTTTAATAATTTTTCTTGTTTCATGCAGGGCCCTTCAACGAAGAGCCCTCTGGATATTGGTAGAGCACAAAATGGGCTATACTATATGTGCTCAAGGTGTCGCATTGCATGTTCTACTCCCATTTCTTCTGCTGCACCTATTTCCAGTTCTTTACCTTGTCTTTCTGATTGTTCCAATAGTATTTCTTGTAATGCTTTGCATAACACTTCTGGCATAACCACTTGTAAGACTACATATGTAAGATCCACTTGTTTAGGCAATAATAATGTGTTTCCTACATGTGTTTCTGTCTCTTCTAAATTGAATGGCCCTGCCATAACATGCTTGTCTAATGGAAATAATGTTGATCACTTGTGGCATAATATGCTAGGACATGTTCCTTTTGTAAAAATGAAAGGTATTCCTACCATTCCCATAACCTTCTCAACAAAATAGCCCTTCATGTGCACTGTGTGCCCTATGGCCAGACAAACCAGACTCCCTTTTCCAACCAAGACCACTGTCTCTAGCACCAATACCTTTGATCTCCTTCACATGGATTTATGGGGACCATACCATGCCTCAACTCACAACAATTACAAGTATTTTTTAACCATAGTTGATGACTTTAGTAGATCAACATGGACTCACCTCCTCAGTTGCAAAACCAAAACCCTTCAAACCATAAAATCCTTCATATCACTTGTTGAAAATCAGTTCAAAACCACTGTCAAGTCAATAAGAACTGACAATGGTACAGAGTTCATTAATAATGAAACCTTCATGTATTTCCAAGCAAATGGAATAATACACTAAAAGACTTGTCCTTACACACCACAACAAAATGGTGTAGTGGAAAGGAAACACAAACACCTTTTGGAGGTTGCTAGAGCACTTCTATATCAATCCAAACTTCCTATCACATATTGGGGAAAATGCATTTTAACAGCTACTTACTTAATCAATAGACTTCCCAACACAATTCTCCATAACAAAACACCCTTTGAAATATTGTATCACCAATCTCCCACCTATTCTCACCTTAGATCCTTTGGGTGTTTATGTTTCCCTACTATAAAGACTCATAAGGACAAATTTGATCCAAGATCCACACCTCACATTTTCATTGGATATCCTTTCAATACAAAAGGCTATAAAGTCCTAGATCTAAGTACAAAAAGGATACATGTTTCTAGGGATGTAACTTTTCATGAGAATGTCTGTCCTTTTGCCTTGTCTAAATCTGAAACTGATCCTAGTTTTTCCACAATATTAAGAACTTTGAATACTAATTCAAATATGTTAAACTCTACTTATGATATTTTTAACAGAGCTGTTGTTTTGGATGATGATGACACTAATTTTACTGTCACTAATACTGAGTTGCCTGCACCTATACTTTCACAAACATCTCCACCATCAGCTTTTGAACAATCATTAGACTGTACTTAACCTTCAACAAATAGCCAACCCAGCTCAACTGGACATGCCTTATCTGATACCACTGAACAACATCAAACCCAAACACTAAGCCTTAGAAGTTCCAGTAGGCCCCATATCATCCCCACTTACTTAAAAAAATATAGTTATTCCTTACCCTCTTTGCATACTCAGCCTTCCTCAACCCCATCCTCTAACTTTGCATCTACCACTCATTATTGTTCTCTTACAAGTCTTAACCAAGATGGTCAACACAGTGTTAAAGGTCTTTTTCATGACACTGAACCATGCTCATATGAAGAGGCAGCACTTGATCCTGCTTGGCAGACAGCGATGACATCAGAATTTGAAGCACTGCATGCTAATGATACATGGGATCTTGTTAAACTCCCCATAGGAAAGAAGGCCATTGGATGCAGGTGGGTTTACAAAGTTAAACACAAGGCTGATGGCACAATAGAAAGATTCAAAGCTAGACTAGTTGTGAAGGATACACTCAAGAAGCTGGTATTGATTGCACTGAAACTTTTTCCCCAGTAGTTAAAATGACTACAATCAGGATTCTAATCAATCTGGTTGTCAAGAAAGGCTGGGACATGTACCAACTAGATGTGAATAATGCTTTCCTTCATGGAGATCTCCATGAGGAAGTGTATATGGACATACCTCCTGGCCTTATGGAGACTGATACAATAATGGTTTGTAAGGTCAAGAAATCCTTGTATGGGCTAAAGCAAGTAGGTAGACAATGGTATGACAAGTTGGCACAATTTTTATACTCAAGAGGCTACTCTCGTTCTGCGGTGATTACTCATTGTTCTATAGAAAAATTGGAAGTTCTTTAGTCTTTGTTGATGTCTATGTGGATGATGTCATTATAACTGGTACTGATATTATAGAGATTACTTCTTTGAAGAGTTCTCTCCATAATGAGTTCAAGATTAAGGATTTGGGAAGACTGCAATACTTTCTAGGCTTGGAGATTTTGTATAAAGATTCAAGGGTTATAATCTCTCAAAGAAAGTTTACTATTGACCTACTGCATGAGTTTGATTGTTCAGATTGTATACCTATGTCATCACCTCTTTAGTCCACAATTAAACTTAAGGCAGGTGAAGGTATATTGCTTACAGATCCCACATACTACATGAAATTTGTAGGTAAGCTGAATTTTTTTACCAATACAAGGATGGACATATTTTTCAGTGTCTAGCATCTCAATCAATTCCTCCAAGATCCCAGAGAACCACATCTCAAGGCTGCTTATCATGTTCTGAGATACCTCAAGAATGGCCATTGTTTAGGGAAACACTTGTCAAATAATGCAGATTGCTCAATCACTGTTTATTGTGACTCAGACTGGGCAGCCTGCCCTGATACAAGAAAGTCAGTGAGTGGTTATGTTGTGCTCATGGGGGACAGTCCTGTGAGCTGGAAGTCTAAGAAGCAAATGACCATATCTTTATCCTCAGCAGAAGCAGAGTATAGAGCGGTTACGAAGGTTGTTGGAGAATTAATGTGGCTAGAAAGATTAGTGATTGAGCTGAATTTACTATGTAAACTTCCCATATCTGTGTTTTGTGACAGCTAGGCAGCTATTCACATATCAAAGAACCCTGTGTTTCATGAGAGAACAAAGCATATAGAGGTGGACTGTCATTTTGTTAGAGAAAAAAAAAATACAAGAAGGACTCATCACACTCAAAAATACTCTCAACGTGGGTTCACACATCTATATTTAAATATTTTATAAAAAATATAACACTACTATATATTATCTAGAGAGAAGAGCATGGGTTCACGTGAACCCACGGGACCCCTCTAGATATGCCCCTGACTACTATTAAGGCTGCAATTTGTTAAAGACAAGAAACATATTTTAAGACGTGAAACATCTGTAACAAAAGTTTACATCATTTATATTCATATTTAATATATGTTGTGTTGAAATATCATAAACAAAATAACTATTAAGCTTAATGTTTAGTAGATATTAGAAGTACTGCGTAAAAATGAATAATAATATAATTTGTTGATTTACGTTGAGAAGCTAAAAAGCTGTAGAATAATGTAGACCAAATTCTTCTGATTGTTTATGAATAGTTATTTCTTCATTAGTGTACTTTAATGATGTCACGACCCAGGAATACCCCCGAGATATGACACGGCGTACAAGACTCCGAAAAGCCTCATACAAGCCTCATAGCATATCATAACATAAGAAAATAGAAAATGGTGTGGATATTTAAAACTTTTCTTTTACAAACGAATTCTTTTATAAAATAATGCGAAAGTCTACACTTTGTCTCAAACCATCCATAACCATTAGAACTAAAACTTTGGGATGCAGCCCATCCAAAAGTTCTAACCACAAAAATGAAATATAAGGGACATAGTGGTCAAGCCCTCGAATGCTATGAGGACTTACCAAACTTCTTCTTCTTGATCTACTATGATCCTAGCCACGAGGATGGAAGTCGATATCGCCAAACCCTAAACTTTCTGAAAAATATAAAAGAAATGTGGGTTAGCACGAAAATGTACCAAGTATGATAGTCATGCTTAAAAACCTTTAAAGCATGCAAAAATAGACATTTTAGTTGAGACCAAGCGATATGCCAATCTTGAACATCATCCTTGAAATAGTTGGAAAACATAACTCATAAGAAAACCCATGTATAGTTCATCATAGCATACCAGATAAAAACATAATCATAAGTATAGCCTCTAACATAGACATAATATAAGCATAAGTCAACATAAGACATAATTCAATACTTCATGAAACATCAACTATAAGCATAAGACACAATATCATAAACATAAGTAAGGTCTCCAACATAAGCATCATATAAGCATTGTCCAACTCCTAGTCATTCAAATCATAATAGGACTATTCTCAAGTAACCTCAAAGCATACTTGTGCAATGTATGAACGACATCCCATAATACTATTCATGTTAAGCAAAACCTTGAAGTCACCACATGCATACTTACCATTCATTTGGTCTTATTCTTGGCTTATTTCATAACCAAGGGACTCTCTAACCTTTAGTCAATCATAACATAACAAGGAACACAACCATAGCAACAATCCAAACTAACCATACAACATAAGTATAAGCCATAATCATATTAAACATATAGATCATCATAACATAAAAGGAACATACCATGAATACCCTCAAAGCATACTTGTGCAATGCATGAGTAAGATCCCATACTCTCACCTGTATTAAGTATGCTTCTTAAGTGCCCATAGTTCATAATTCATATTAGAATGCATACTACTACCATATTAAGGACATAAGCCTTAACCGACATAGACCATGAGAGCTAACATGGAATCCGGTGTCTACCCCACACCGAAAAGGGGTTGTTCTACTTTACGAGGGAAGAACTATACTCTTAGCTTAGGTGGATCCAATACCTAAGTAACCTATGTGGGCACATAGTTATGGGATAATGAGATTGCTACTAGAAACCCGGACTCAACTAGGGTATAAGGTTTCCATCTCATAGGATACATAGTTTGGGAGCCCGGACTAAATTAGTGTAAAAGGAACCCATTTGGAAAGCCGGACTCAACTAGTGTAAAAGCTTTCAACGGGAAGCCAGAGTCAACTAGTGTAAAAGCTTCCATCTCATATTCATATCCACTCGGTGCTATACATTAAGTCCCATTGAGTTTATATTAAGTCTTGACTTAAATTCATATTTGTGGAAGAATATCTTGACACTCAATGCAACATAACTCATACTAAAGCTCATACATTCAATAGGTAAGATTAGTCTTCCAACCTTAGAATCAGTACATGTGACAAACTTTTCACATTATATCATATTCACGCATGAGTGTGTATATGAGGCTAACCTTTCAACAACACTACAACTAGGTCATGAGCATATTCACTTCACTCTCAAAGTGTTTCTAAAGCATGCACTAAACTTCATAAAACATGCATACTATCAAAACATGCACTTTCAAGGGTCAATGCTCACATTAAATCAGCACATATCGAATGAATACATTAGACATGGATCTATTCAAAATATTATCACATCAACATAGCTAGAATTGCTATATTACACATGGATACAATCACAATTCAAATAGTTCAATTACTACATACACAATCTCATGTACTCATGTTATAGGTCATGTGGGTCAAGTCCTTCCACAATAATTCCATATACAATTCAACATACATAATAGCTTCCGTCTTAAAACTTTAACATCCTTAGCACATTCATATTAGCTTTTACCCTTAAAGCTCTAGAAGTCATCTTCATACTACAATCCTTAATCTCAAGAAATACCTCCCATGATCATCATGTATACCTAATTTTCAAGGTAATCAACCCACATGCTTCATTCTTAACCAATTATAGTCATATAGCACCATATAAACTCAATCACAATACTACTCAACCATGATCCATCATATCAGCTTAATCTAATCAATTCATTTCTAGAAGCTTTACTTTTAGGCAATTCATATCTAGGTGCTCTAATCTCAAGCAATTCATAAAGAAGTTCATCAATCTTTGAAGGTCACATCTAAGCCCTCAATCCCCTCTTTCATGGTATAAGTCTAACTATATCAATTTCACCCTAGAATCTTATGTTAATCAAGAATACATGTATAATCATACTAAAGCATGCAATTACACCATAAGCAACCATTATCCATTCAATTGGATCAACATATAATAATACTCACACCTTAAGATCCAAATTTGGGAAATTAGGGATTTCATCGGTTCTTGGGGTAATTCATCATAAATCAACAATAAATGATCAATTCAATCATAACCCACCATAAATCAACCATTAAAAACGTTTTTGGAAAGAACCCACAAAATTGAAGTAAAATCCGTACTTGGATGGAAATTATCCAAGGATGAAAACTACCATACCTTAGGATAATTCTCCAAAGAAATTGAGGGAAAAAGTATTGATTTATTCAAGCCCTAGCTCCAATTCTACTCTTCTTCTTCCTTAAGTTTTAAAGAGAGATATATTGTGAAAGGTATGAACTTTGGAAATTATTTTGGGTTTTGGAATAAGTGACTTAAGTGGGTGAGTTTTGGGGTTAAAATTACTTAAATAGGGGTCCTAAGCTTGGGCAAAACGACATATCTTTGAGTTAAAACAATTGGGAAAAGACCCAAGAAGTTCCTTGCTGGAAACTGTCGAAATGGCAAGACTGACGCCTTCAGGGATCGTCATCATCAACACGGCACGTCAAACGGGTAATGAAGAATTTTCAGTCTCACAGTGCTTCGCTAATTTGGGCATAACTTTTTACCCCGAGATCAGAACTGGGAAAACTTGGTGACGTTGGAAATAGGACTCAGAGACCTTAATTGGATAGGAAATATCCCACCTAATTCGTTTTGAGCTAAGAGATATCATCATTTGAAGTTGACCCTAAACTCTAAGTTTAATGAAAACCCTTCACGGACGACTTCACGGTACGTGTGGGGATTCACGGACTGTTCTGATGCCCTTGGATCTTGACTAGTAGCCTAGCTTGCCACTCCTTAACCCCTAAAAGTCTACCTCATAACCACGACCCCTGCCACGACCCATGGTGGTCTTCACGAGCCGTCCAGTGGCTCGTGGGGAGGGTCCCTATTTTTGGCAGCTTTGTGAAGCTATTGCCTCACCTCCACGAGTGGTCCCACGATTCGTGGTGACCACCACGAGCCGTCTAGGCTCTCGTGGATGGTAGGCAGTCTTTTTAGGCTACTGCCTAGGCATCATGGGCACCACCACGAGTCGTGGTTCCCTTCACGACTCGTGTGGCACTTGTGGAGGGTGTCAAGGCCCAATTTTCTAGTTCATGCCTAGCACTTATCCCCTAGCTTAGTCTTCTAGATTCCGAGGTGTTACATTATCTCCCCCTTGGTAACATTCGTCCTCGAATGACATTCTAGGTACCTGTTAAAGGAAATGACACAAGACTAGCTGTCCATCATGCATGCACCATTATAATAATGCACAAAACCAAGGAGGAAAACTTCAACTCCAAGCTAAACATACTCAATGCAACAGAAGGTAGTAGGAATTAAATCTTTCAACCAAAAATACATGAAATTCATTGTCTACTCATGTTCAAGGAGGAACTACCAGCTCCAAGCTAAAGTATGCTCAACACATACTCATGGAGCCTACATGCAATTCATTCTCAAAAAGCATTTATTCAAGGAGGAATCCCTCAACTCCGAACTAGGCATGCTCATCTATTCATCTCATGAAGTCAAATATGCAACTCATACTAAATGCAAAACAATATGAGGAAAATTAATCATGCAACTTCATTTTCTTTCAAAACACAAGTTTTAATAAACATGCACAATATAAGGAAATCAAGGAAACACCTAAAACACACATGACTTCAAAACATAATACAACTAAGAGAAACATATCATCTCAAGTTAAAGGAGGAATACAAGGAAAAGGATGAGGATATCAGGACTTTTTATTGACCCTTGATGTCACGACCCAAGCCTAGGGCCTAGACGTGACCGGCGAATGGGGAACCCGAAGGAACCCCAAACAAGCCTCATAACATATCATTACACATCCTTGGTCGCAAAAGCAATTAAAATGACCATAAGCGATAAGCATAATCAAAGGGGGAAATCGGGACTAAGGGAGCAAGAAAAA
>JAJOOF010015022.1:0-14024 GCA_029582545.1 Solanum lignicaule
CCCCCCCCCCCCCCCCCCCCCCCCCCCCCCCCCCCCCCCCCCCCCCCCCCCCCCCCCCCCCCCCCCCCCCCCCCCCCCCCCCCCCCCCCCCCCCCCCCCCCCCCCCCAAGACCCAATTAAATTTTGTATTTCAACTCATTTTAATATCTTCAATTTCAACCAAACCTGCCCATTTGACTCCCCTAAACACAACAAAAAAAAATTTACAAAGAAAATATGGCTTATAACTCATCGCTCCTCATTCTAATATGTTGATCCGCTCTCATGCATTAGCACTAGAGTTCACCTGAGGAGAGAAGAAAAAATAATTATAACGTCCAAGAAAAAAGGATTCTTGTAATTATTTTTGTGACATCATTTGATATTCGGAATGCACTAGCCTGATTAATCTAGATTCTATAGCACTTGAATTGTATTATTAAAGTGTTTTTTGCTTGTCAAAAATCTGACTTCTACAATTGGTAGGTTTCTTCTTCTTTATTCAGGATTGGTAGGTTTCTAAATTATTAAAATGCAAAAGGGTCGAAATTGCTCCAGAACTATGCGAAATAGATCACTTATACCCTTCATTACATTTTAGAATCAAAAATACCCCCACCGTTATTCCAAGAGACCACAAATACCCTTAAGAGTTAACACCCCAAATTTTTAATGACGTGGCAAGCCATGTGGGATTGATCCCTTCACCTAAGCTACCAACTAGAATTCCCACTACTTCATTCTTGCTAACCCATCAATTCATCCTCCAAAATCAAATCCTAGTTTTGAGGGAAAAAATAAATCTTTTCCATTAGAGTTTCAAGTAATGGGTTTTTTAGTTTACTTTTCAAGATGTTTCCACTAAATTTTATTTGTTCATCAGGTTTTTAATTTTGAAGATAGTTTCCAAGAAATGGGTTTTTTAGTTTGGTTTTCAAGCAATGGATTATTTGGTTTAGTTTTCAAGCAATGGGCAAGATGAATAAGGTTCTACCCGGTCGGAATTGATACGGCTAAGAGACCAAGAAGGTAGAATTTTAGTGGTCCAAAATCCAGTGACAGTCGTCAGAGATGGCGGTGAGGCGGTGGTGGCGGAGGCGTATTTCGCGCATAGGAGGTTTGGGGAAGGGATGTGTAAGAGGTGCGGAGAAGTAGGGATTGAGGAGTTTAGTGTGGAATTAGGAAAGAAATATGAGAGGAAAGAAGAGAGGCTTTCCAATCATGATTTTGTTCAAGATATCAGAAATTTTATCTCCAATGGTGATTGAGATTGGGATTTTTTTTAATTTTTCCTTATTCTTTTATTATTTGATTTTACTATTACCTGATACTTTCAAGCAATGGGTATGGTCATGTTTATGCATCAAATCTGGAGAAGGAGCCTTATTCTAAAACCAAGTTGGCTAAAACCAGACGGGAACAAAATTACATTGATTCTTGTTACAAGTTACAACAAACAAAATCTTTATTTTAAGACGGGAGATTATACAATTTAGCTAACTTGTTTTGGTTTTAGAGGTGTAATGTTTAGACTTTTTTTATGCAATTAAATTATCACTTACTGAATTCATGAAGAAAAAAAAGGCTCACTGATGGTAAGGTTACAATGAATAATGAAGGGGAATTTAATTTAATTTGGATAGATGAATTGATGGGTTAGTAAGCATAGGTTAGAGGAAATCCCAGTTGGCAGCTTAGGTGGAGGGAGTAGTCCCAGGTGACTTGTCACATCATTAAAAATTTGGGTTGTTTATTTTGGAGGGTATTTGTGGTCTCTTGGGATAACAACGGGGGTATTTTTTATCCAAAAATGTAACGAAGGGTATAAGTGATCTATTTCACAAAGTTCAGGGGTAATTTTGACCCTTTTCTATTATTAAAAGTCATTTTTCATGGTTTTCCCGTGTTACAACTTTCATATTAATGTGTTCGATCCAGATTAATTGTTCGGTTAAAGTAATGTGGCATGTAATACAAAAACCAAGGAACTCACGAGACGAGAAGCTCTTAAACAAAGTTGTGTATTTGTAAGGAAAATAACGAGAGCGAGTTCGGAAAGGAAATTGTATTTCTTTTATTATTTTATTTGAAGTCATCACTAGGGTTGTGAGGGGTTAGGTTTCACCCCTACAATGTTTATCTATTCAAAAAGGTTCGAAATTTAGATGGGGAAATAGACCAAACCTCTAACAAGAAATCGACTGCAAAAAAATTTTCCAATGAAAGAGGAAAAGGCCATCAGCCTATAAAATATCCTTTTCCTATATGCAAGAATCTCCTTCACTAATAATAAAATTCATATCTTATTATCATGTAAAGACACGACCTTTTATTTAGTTATTTTAAACCTTTAACCTCTTATAATGACCCTTGGGGTCATTTGTGTTTTATGCATGCTTTTCATATTTCCCCCCTTCCCATGGCTTCCTTAAATCATTTGTGTGGTGATGGGTTGGGTGGCACTCTTTCCGAGGTGTTTGGTTGAGTTTGGTGTGAGTTTTGGAAGCTAAAAGCTAGAAAGGGGTAACTTTAGTCAACATTCAAATATTCTGGCATCGAATTAGAATTCCATCAGTTCCATCAGCTTTGGAAGGGCCACTTTAGTCTAGTGTGATGATCGGTTTAGGTTTTGAGACTTCCATTTGGAGTTAGTGCGATTAGGGGTTTTAGCTTTTCAGTTTAGCCAAATGATTGACTCACTTCACCTTTCTTGGTAGAAGTGTATGAAATCAAACTTTGGCAATGCGATTAGCTCCGTAATGCCAAGTTTGGTCTAGAACAACCTTTGATTCGTTTCCCAAGGGTGTCGGGGTGAGAATTTCAAAAAGTGTTTCTAGAAGATCTTCCTAGAGTCCCTCTGAAACGGAAACTAATTTCTCACTAGACCCTCTTCAAAATACCCAACCAATCTCTATTCCTCTTTAAATAACGGCTACATTTGAGCTTAAATAGTTATAATATCAGTTAAAAGACCTTGTAGATAAAGGTTTCATCACACTCAACATCTCTATGGGGTGCTCCAATTCTCTTCATTGTCCCCTCAGAATGGGCATCAATTATCGTTAGATAAACAAGGTCACAATCAAGAATAAGTATCCCATCCCTAGGATTGATGAAATGATCAACCAACTTTTAAGGTGCAAGTTTCGTTTTTAAGATCGACCTCTGATTAGGCTATCACCACAAAGTCATAGAATGTGACATTCCAAAGATATCCTTCAGAACTTGATATAGTCACTATGAATTAGTTGTTATGTCGTTTGGACTAAAGAATGCACCTACAACTTTTATGGACGTGATGAACAGGGTGATCAAATACTATTTGGATATGTTCAGCATTGTCTTCATAGATGACATTCTTCTTTATTCATAACAAGGAAGAGCATACAAGTCATTTGAGGATTATCTTGCAGATTCTTAAGAACCGCCAATTGTTTTGTAAGTTTATCAACTATGAATTTTGGTTGAGATCAATAGAATTCTTTGGTCATATAGTCTCTGTAAAGGGCATTCAGGTTGATACTCAAAACACTGAAGCATTTAAGAAATGGCCTAGACCACTTTCTCCTTTAGATATTAGGAATTTCTCGGGTTTAGCTTGTTATTTTAGATAGTTTGTTGAAGTGTTTTCATCTATTGATTCTCCTTTGTCTAGATTTACTAAAAAGAAGGTATAATTTCAGTGGTCCAAATTTTTTTAGAAGAGTTTTTAGGAGTTGAATACTCAACTTACTTCAGTTTTGACTCCACTAGAGTGTTCAAATGTATTTGTGGTATATTGTGATGCTTCGAGAATTTACGGTGGTTGTGTGTTGATAAAACATTGTAAGGTCATAGATTAGGCTTCCAGGCAACTCATGGTTCATGAGAATAATTACCCGACTCATGATCTACTGTTAGTAGTAGTAGTGTTCGTCTTGATGATCTGGAGGCACTATCTTTATGGTGTTCACGTAGATGTGCTTACAGGCCATAGAAGTCTTTAATATTTGTTCAAACAAAATAACTTAAATCTTCGCCAAAGGAGATGGCTTGTGATGGATGTTAAGGAAAAACATGATGTGGATCTAACCTTGGTTGAGCTGAAGAAGCAATCCTTAAGAATACTATATAGGCTTTCTTCCTGTGGAAGATGGTGTTCTTCGTTATTTGAATCAGTCATGTATTCTAGATGTTGATGGTTTAAGGCAGTAGATACCATCAGAAGATCATTATTCTTGATATTCTATAATCCCAAGAGCAACTCAGATGTATTGTGATCTACGGGAAGTTTATTCGTGGAATGGTATGTAAAATGATATGGCAGAGTTAGGGGCAAAGTCTCCAAATTGCTAATAGGTTAAGGTTGAACATAAAAAAAGTAGGGGATATGAATCGCGATATTGATATTCTTACTTGTAAGTGGAGGATTTGATTATGGACTTCATCACAGATATAGCCCGCACGTGTCGACAACATGATTTGATATGATTGGTTCTAGGCCCAATGACAAATTCAACACATTTCCTACCATTAATACTTCTTATTCAGCCGAGAATTATGCTAAATTTTAAATTTGGGAGTTTGTAAAGTTTTATGGAGTTCCTTTATCCAACACATCAAATAGGCGTACTCAGTTTGCCTCACAGTTTTGGAAGTCATTTTAGAAAGGCCTTGGTAATCAAGTTAATCTTAGCATAGATTTTTACCTGAAGACAAATGGTCAGGCTGAACGAACTATTCCGAACTTGAAGGACATGTTAAGAGATTGTTTGATCGACTTTAAAGGTAATTGGGATGATTACTTACCTCTAATTAAGTTTTCTTATAATAAGATTTACCATTCTAGTATCCATTAGAAGTGTTTTATGGTAGAATGTGAAGATCTCCTATAGGGTTTTTTGAGATTGGTGAAGAGGACTTGATAGAGCATGGATCAATTCATAAGGCTATAAGGAAAGTTTAACTTATTAGAGAACGGTTGAGAACAACTCAGAGTAGATAGAAATTATATGTAAATGTGAGGAGAATAGAACTTGAGTTTGCTATTGATGAATGGGTATATCTGACGCCCATGAAAGGGGTGATAAGATTTGGCAAAAAAGGAAAATTCAGTCCCTGCTATGTAAGTCTTTAGTAGATTGTGAGGCACTTTGATAATGTGGCCTATGATCTAGATTTACTTGCAGAGTTGGTTTCAGCGCATCCTATGTTTATTGTGTTCTTGTTGAAGAAGTGCATTGGTGATCCGACTACAGTTGTGCTTTTAGAGAGTGTTGGTGTGAAAGATAATCTCTCTTACAAAGAGGTTCGAGTTGAGATTCTTGACTGTCAGGTTTGTAAGTTGAGGAATATGAAAGTCTCTTCAGTGTAAGTCCTTTGGATAAATAAGTTTGTTGATGGACCTTCTTTGAAAGGAGAAGCACACATGACAACCAAGTACCCACCTTCTTTCCTTCCAATTCAGTTCCACTGTGAGGTAATAGTTCCTCCCGATTACTCCTTTCTGATTCATGTATTTTAGTTTTTCTCGTATCTTAGTAGTATAGATATATGCTTTTTAAATTAGATCACTCTTTATGTTACAGATCGTAGTCAGACACTCCACAAGGTTTTAGTATTTACTTGTCAATCGTTAGTTTTCAGTCTTAGGATTGTAGATATTTCCCTACTTTTTTCAGCTTATTTAAACTCCATTCAAGGACAAATATTCCCAAAGTAAAGATATTGTAACACCCAGATGCTTCAAGTTCATATCAACTCGTGAAAATTTCAGAAATCAATGTTTGCAAACAAAGTTGGGTTTTAATAGACACCATCTTAAGGGCGTAAAACGAACCACAGACCGTAGATGGAATCCATAGATCCACTTCAGAAACCAATGATTTCATCCTGAGTTTTATGAACCTATTATATGGGTTGTAAATACTTTTACCAACAGTAGATTGAGCTCGTGAACCAAGCCCTAAAACTTAGAATTTTCTTGAGCATTACGGATTGAGTTTACGGCCCATAGTTGAAACTATAGATTGTAAATTTTGATGATAAATAAAGGTTCAGAAACTCTAAACTTAGGCCTACTTTACACGAGAGGTATCTACGGCCCGTAGAACAATCTGTGGGACATAGATGGTCTCGTAGAAGCTGCCAATGTCAGATTTCTTTAAGGATTGTTTTAGTCTATTTCACTTTTCTAATCCCTATACTATGTCATTTTAGCATATACTCAGTGGGATTATGGAAATTTAGTTGACTTAAATCTCCTCATTCACGCCTAACACTCAAAAGTCAAAATCATTACGCTAAAGCTTCCTCTCAAGCAAGATTTAGGGTCCTTCACCTTCAAGCTCCAGTTCAAGATTCAAGCTAGTGTTTTATTTATAGGTATGTGGGATTCCATTGATGTGGATTCTTTCACCAACTGAGTCCAAAAAAAAGCTAGCTTTACGATCCATGATTTCTATAGCAGTTGGGATTTTATGAAAAGCATGATTCTTCATTGTTCCCTCAGTGTTTCTCACAAATGATTTAAACTATGTGTTTTTATCTATTAAATCAGTATTGTATATAGTAATTTCAGGAACCCTCGGTGTACAAATAATGTATGTCTTAGACTATCAATTTTAAAAATTTAAGATTATTTCGTATAAAGTGTCTCTCAAGTATAATATGTTTTTATCGGAATTCATGAGGTACTCAGTTGTTATTAGTTTATCAGTATAATTCAGTATATTGTCATCAAATTGCTTCATCAGTTAATCAACATATTCTTGTTGGGAGTTTTAGTTAGCACCAAGCGTACCTAGGAATAAAGGCTCACCCATCAGCTAAGGACTGAGACCTTTAGTAGCAATCACTAAAGGGTCATTTGGTTGGGAACAAGATATCCCAAGATTAGTTTTCCTGGGATTATCTATCCTAAGATAACTTATCCCACTATGTATATGGGATAAAGTATCTCATCATTATGGCATAAATGGTGGGATAAGTTACCTCAAATATGGTAACCAAACAAGACACAATTTTTTATCCCATCACTATTTATCTTTATTCCTCATACCAAATGACCCTTAATTCCTAGAATTATGAACCACCATAGGATTATAAGGGCCACCCTTCAGGCCAAGACTGACTCCATAGTCCTTTATAGACACTAGCTTGGTGGTGCCGCATTAGCTTAGAACAACCTTTATACTCTAACATAGTATATTGGTCCCTCTTAATAGAGATTATACATCAAACTCATTGTTAGCTCATATGGTTATATGTCAGTTATTAGTAGCTCCCACAGTTCAATCTCAGTTATTGCATGACCATTTATAGAGTTATTTTAGTTTAGTACTTTTCAATTGCATATTGTTCTTACTTGGTCATTGGATGATTTCATGTTATTCAATATAATATTTCATGTTCAGAATGTCTACTTTTTATGTTTATCATGCACTCCTGCATTCTACGTAAATTCAAAGTACCAACTGCATACTCTCATGATATTTTTATTGATAATATCGATTCAGACGCTCAGCACTCAGACCACAATTAGTAGGACTTCATATCTGCTCAGTTGTATTTATTGATGAGTCCTCATCTTTCGATAATAATACGAATACCTCCTTTTAAGATACTAGGATCATTTTTCCAACATTACCTACTTGTAGGTTATAGTAGGTGTCATCACGACTTGAAAAATCGGGTTGTGACACTTCTAGATTCTCAGGTGCCTCTTTTTCATATTCGGTTAATCATGGATTGCCCAATAAGCACCAATTTCTTCTACAAAACTACAAAAAGGGTGAGTTTTCATAGTTATTCTCATTCTCAATTATTATTTCTAGATTCTTCTCTTTTTTGTGTTGTTTCAGCTATTTAAGTTATAATTTTTTCTCTAAACTTCATTCATGTTTTGGTAAAGCATAGAGTTTCCTTGATTTCCTTTTGAAAAGTTTCTGAGTTTTTCTAGTATTCTATTAGCCATTTTTTTTCTTTTTTTATTAAATGATTTGCTTTTTCATTTAACTAGAGTTGAAAAGAGAATAACTTTGCAATGAAGAAGTGACATATAAACATGATAGAGGCATTAAATTCAATATATTTTATCTATTTTTATGAAGGACATTGATTATGTGATGGTGAGGCTAATTCTTTCAAAATTTAAGTATGTCATTCAAAAAAATTTCCATTTTATTTACTCTTTATTCTTCAATTTGACCTAGCAAGTGTTACTACTTAAGAAAATGCTTGTTTATTTCTCCCAACATGAATTTCAAATCATTTTTCATTTATTTATCTAGTCTCTCATTTGATATCAGAGCAAACATCTATTTATATGTGTATAAAACAATCTTATCTTAATCATTATCATACTAAATGTGGAAGCCTCATGCTTAAAGTTGAAATACGAAAATATCCTTGAAAAATTGGATGATCATTTTTCCTTTCATAAAAAAGTAAAATTACCTTCAATTAATTGATTAATTTGGACTTAACAAATTAATATGCCTTCTATAAATCAGTGTCCTTCAACGTAAATAGAAAAAAAAAATTGTACTCAATGTGTCTCTCGTGTTTATACGCAACATTTTAGTTGCTTATCTATTCCCTTCTCAACTTGAATTAAATGATGAAAAAAATCATCTCAAAAAAAAAAAAGTGGCTAATAGAATGCTAGAGAACTCTGAAAATTTTCAAAAACAAATCAAGAAAACTCTATGCTTTACCGAAACTTGAACAAAGTTTAGAGAAAAATGTATAACACAAATCACTGAAGCAACATAGAAAAGAGAAGAATCTAGAAAAAAAGATAATTTAGAATGTGCACAACTATGAAAACTCACTCTTTTCATAGTTGTTTACATTCTCAATTATTATTTTTTTCTAGATTCTTATCCTTTATGTGTTGTTTCAGTGATTTGTGTGATATTTTTTTCTCTAAACTTTGTTCAAATTTTCCTATAGCATAATTTTTTCTTGGTTTCTTTCTGAAAAATTTTAGAGTTTTCGAGCATTCTATTAGCCACTTTTTTTCTGAACTGATTTATTTCATCATTTAATTCAAGTTGGGAAGGGAATAGCACAGCAAAAAAAGTGGCATATAAACACAAGAGAGACACATTGAGTACAATCTTTTTTTGCTATTTTTGTTGAAAGGCACTAATTTATAGAAGATATATTAATTTGTTAAGTTCGAATTAATCAATAAATTGAAGGTAATTTAACTTTTTTATGAAAGGAAAAATGATCATTCAATTTTTTCAAGGATATTTTCGTATTTCAAATTTAAGCATGGGGCTTCCCAATTTAATACAGTATGATGATGATTAAGATGAGATTGGTTCATACACATATCAATAGATGTTTTCTCTAATATCAAATTATAGATAAAATAAATAATTGAAAAATGATTTGAAATCCATGTTGGACTACAAGGATAAAATTCATTTTGATTTTGAGTTCTACTTCTAAAAAGTCGTGACTATTGAGAAACAAAGTATTTGTACACATTTTTATTGTCTACTTGTTATATTTAATTTAGACCTGGTTTGGGTTGTATCCCCCGGTTGCGACATGTACTACACATATGTTAGGGGGTCAACTTAAGTCATTCTAACCCACTAAGGTCTAAAATCATAAACTCAGCACACCTTTTACTTTTTAACTCACGTTCTAGATTAACTTTAGACAAGCATACAAAGGAAGAACACATAATCACGTCACATGAATAAGTTCCAACTTTGTATTAAACTCGCTTCACAAAGAAGCACACAAATAGTTTATCCCTACAAAATTTGACCAAAAGACATTCTGCCTAAGACTGGTCTGCCTATGCCTTTAAATAGGCTATAGCACCCAGTCACATGCCAGGCACATGCCCACGAATTCACTTGATAAGCCAAATTTGAAATTCAAACTACAAATCTTATCTACAATGCTAACAAGTCTCCAACGGCTAGAAACTGCCAAATTCTCCCAACTCCCCACGCATATGTAAGGAACACGCGAGCAACCTTCAGCATTGGCGCCAAAATCACCCTTTAGTCACCCAATATTGTGCCTGCTCATGTGCCAACCATGTGCATTGGTCCTGCCTCGCCCAGCTTTCCATTGAGGGGAATCCTCCTCAATCGCTGCTCTTGTCCAGCACTTAGCCTTCAACTTGTTTAGCCATGAACTTGTCACGATCACAACCTTGCCTTGCCTTAGCCTACCCAGTCCTTGTCATGCCTTAGCCACGTCTTGCCTCACATGCCTTAGCTTTTCTAGCCCTTGTCATGTCTTAGCCACACTTTGCCTTACATGCCTTAGCCACACCACTGCCAAGGTCTTCTTTTATTTGAACTTAACCTTGACTAAGTCATTGGTCCTTGACTAGGTTCATAATGTAAAACCCTAGAAAAGCCCAAGCCACTCAAACCATCATGCTAAGGGTCTAACACACTTCCCCCACTAGATGAGCTCATCATCCTCGATGAGACAGAATCTAGGTAAGCCTGAATCTCTTCTTCGAGCTGCCATAGAGAGGTTCTTTTTTTCCCACGTGGCATCACACACCTGCTTTCCCTTCTATTGAACCAGAAACTCTGTTCTCCGATTCTTCTTGCTTTGTCCCAAAGTCCTATGATCCAGAATCTTCTCAATCTGTTCCTCAGACTGTGTCAGTAAAACAGGAGGAGCATGCCTGGTAGCAGACCTTATTGGATGCTCAATATCCTCATGAAAAGGTTTCAGAAAACTCACATGAAATGTCTTTCCGGCAACTTCAACCTGAGTTCAACTTCACCAACTCTTTCTATGACTTCAAATGGTCCATCATATTTTGAAATCAGCACACGATGAATCATCTTGCTGCTGATTTTTTCCAGATTTGGGAATTAAGTTTTAGCAACACCTCATCTCCAACTTGAAATTCTAAAGCACGCTGATGTTGGTCAGCATATGCTTTCATCCTCTTGGTTGCCTTCCTCAAGCTATCTTGCGCTTCATCCAGCATCTCTTGCTTGTCACGCGCATACCTATAAAAAGTAGGACATTTACTTTGGAACTTAGATTTGGCGACTTCTAGTGAGGTGTTAGGTTGCACATCCAACACTAACTCAAACAGGCTCTTTTCTGTTGCCGACGACCTATGCAAGTTATAACAAACATGTGCACTGTCCAGCAATTCCACCCAATTCCTTTGACTTGTTGTCATATAGTGTCTGAGTTATTGTTCAAGCAGAAAATTGATTCTTTCATTTTTTCCATCAGCTTGTGGATGAATTGTCATTGAGAACTTCAAATCAGTGTTTATCATGTTAAAGAGGTCAGTTCAAAATCGGCCAGTGACCCCTTACCCTCCTCTTTCGAAAATCCACTAATGAAGCCATTGAAACAGAAGCCCACGGACGCTCCGCTATAGGAAAAGGTTGCAGTAACCCCGCTTTCTTTTTTCTTTCCGTCTTGTCTAGTTGACATACTAAACAGGACTTTACATAGGCTTCAATGTCATCTTCCACTTTTCAGCTAGAAATAATTTCAGGACAGTAGTGCCATCATCCTTTCAACACCTGGATGCCCAGCATAAACAGTATCATGTGTTTCTTTCAGAAGTTTTCATCGCAGCCCATCACCTTGAGGAACCACAGTTCTTCCCCATCTAAAATAAAGCAGATCATCCTCGATGCAATACCGTCTAAATGTACCTTCTTTCATTTGATACATTAACTTAACATATAATGAATCAAAGTCAACACTAAATTGAATCTTATCAAGAAAATCAGATTCTAGTAATGGCATAAACTGTAGCAAATACAAGTTTGTGGCGCAATGCATCAACAACTTGATTTTTCTTTCCCAGCTTATATATCCACACGAAGTCTTATTCAGCTAATATCTCCTGCCATCTTTCCTGCTTCAAACTCAATTTCTACTGAGTTTTGAAGTATGTATTAGCCGCATCGTTCGTCTTGATAACGAACTTCGTCCCATGAAGATACACCCTTCATATTTGAAGGCAGTGGAGTACTGCCACCATTTCTTTTTCGTGTGTAGAATATCTTTTCTCCACACAGTTAAACTTTATGCTTTCAAATGCAACAAGATGTATGTTCTACACCAACACACCACTAACAGCATAATCTAAAGCATCAGTGTACCTCAAAAGGAAGATCAAAGTCAGGAAATTGCAGTATTCGATTATAAGCAATGGCCTTCTTTAGTGAATTGAAAGCCTTTTCTCTTACTTCCGACCAACACCATTTCACCTTCTTTTTCCGCAAATCTATCAATGGGAAGCCTTCTTGGAATAGACTGCTATAAAATTTCGGTAATAATTTGCAACTCCTAAGAACGACCTTAGTTCCTTTACCCCACTAGGTTCCTGTCATTCAACAATTGCCTGCACTTTCTTAGGGTTCATGCGCACTTGGTATTTGCTTACCAAATGGCCTAGGAATTTTACCGCATGACTAGCAGACTCATATTTTTCCATCTTGACACAGAATTGATATTATCTAAGTCGTTGCAGAACTTTTCTCAAATACAGCAAATGTTCGTCTAGAGTCCTACTATATATGATTGTCATCTAAGTAGACTACTACAAACTCATCAAGGTACTCGTAAAGAACGTTGTTCATTAAATTATAGAAGGTAGTTGGGGCATTAGTCAGCCCAAACGGCATTACAAGGAACTCGTAACTACCGTATCTAGTTACGCAAGTGGTCTTTGGGGATTCCCCACGGCTATGCGCACTTGCCAATAGCCAGACCTCAAGTCTAACTTAGAAAACAAACTATTCTTAGATAGCCTATCTAGCAAGTCTTGGATCAGCGGCATCGAGTACTTATTCTTCACAGTAAACTTGTTCAATGCCTTATAATCCACACACACTCAGAGGCTTCCATCTTGCTTCTTCCGAAACAGAATAGGTGCACCAAAGGGAGCCTTATAAGGCTGAATCACCCCCGCATTCAGAAACTCATACAGTTGCTTCTGAAGTTCAACTAATTACAGTGGCGACATGCGATAAGGAGGGCGTGTTGGTGGCACTGATCTAGGAATTAGTTCAATCCTGTGATAAATTTCCCTTCTTGGAGGCAACTCTCTTCGTAGTTCAGGTGGCATTACATCCTTGTATTCCATCAGTAATTTAGCAACATCATCCGGAACTTCTACATGTACATCCAGCTTTACTTTAATTAAGGCAGCAAGGTAAGCACACTCACCCTTTTTTAGTCCCTTCTCAAAAGTAGTGGATGATAGAAATGCAGCAAGTACAGCGGTCTTCTTACTTCCCTCAGCAAATTTTTGGATTCCCTTTACGAACCCCAGGTCTTTCTCTCCCATAAACATCAAACCATCCAAATGTGGAATTGGAGCAGCCTTGAATTTCCTCATGAAGTAAAATCCTAGAAACAAGTTGAAATCATCAAGTGGTACCACAAAGAAAATGTGCACCCCAGACCAATGTCTGATCATCAAAGGCACATCTAATGTTATGACATATCCTAGTTGTGCAGCAGAAATGACAGCCTTCATTTTTGTTGCACAATTAGCTACTTTCAGTCCATATTTCTTGACAATCCTTTGAAGCCACGAACGTGTGAGTAGACCCTGTATCAACCATAGTGACTACAGTTTTCTCGCCAATATTCATTCCAACGTAGATTATACTGTCGTAGGCTGTTAGGAATTTTCTTTTTCAACTGCACTTTTACTTTTACTGCATTATCTTAGATAAGACTTAGTCAATTAGTTGTTAGCCATCTATTCCTATTATTTAGGAGTAAGTTAGTGAGTTAGGAATCTGCTAGTAGTGGGTTTACTGCTTTCTGTTTTTTATTCCAGTCTTATAAATGAAATCTGAAGACATCAATAAAAATGTTCTTCTACCAATATTCTTCTTGACTTCTCTGCTTTCTAAAACTCATACTACTAAAATTTACCAACAATTGGTATCAGAGCTTTTTTATCTTGCGGGATCTGTGGGTATTTCTATGAGTGATTGTTTCAAGTGACTCAAGCACCACAACCAGAAACAGCAAAAGATTTAAAATGGAAGAAAGCTCAAGTTTCTCGGTAATGGCACCTC
>JAJOOF010015023.1:0-62374 GCA_029582545.1 Solanum lignicaule
CCCATCTTTTCATTTTATTTATGATTTAGCTTCCGCATCAGTTTATTATCTTTAGTATGCTCGTGATCATGCCAGTAGGGTTAGCTTGGGATCACTTGAGGTCCTAGGTCCCGTGTCCGCGTCTCGGGGGTAGTCTCGGGGCGTGACAGAAGCTTTCCTAAAAGCATTTTGTGTTTGAAAGAAATATTAATATCAGCCCCGATCATTATTGCACCTGATTGGAGTATTCCCTTCAAACTCATGTGTGATGCTAGTGGTATTGCTTTGGGGGTTGTTCTTGGTCAATGAAAAGGGAAATTATTTCACCTAGTTTTTTTATGCAAACAAGACCTTGAATGTGTCTCAAAATAACAATACCATTATGGAGCAAAAATTGCTAGCGGTGGTGTATGCATTTGAGAAATTTAGAGCATATTTGTTGGGAACTAATGTGGTGGTGCACACGGATCATGTTGCCATTAGATATTTGATGGCTAAGAAAGATGCAAAGCCAAGATTTATGCAGTGGGTGTTGTTGTTTCAAGAGTTTCATTTCGAAGTAAAACAACAAAAGGGGTGTGAAAACCAAGTGAAGGATCACTTGTCTCGGCTAGAAACCATTATTGTTGACCCCGGTGAAAGGGACATTGAGGTAGAATTTCCCAACGAAACAATGATGAGAATAACCCATGGCAAATCACCTTGGTACGCTGATTTCACAAACTATATAGTGTGTGGAATTATGCCCAAGTGTCTGATTTTTTACCAACAAAAGAAGTTGTTGTTCGATGTAAAGAGGTACTTCTGGGACAAACCGTATGTATTTAGAGAATGTGCATATCACATAATTTGAAGGTGTGTACCGGAGGTGGAAGTCAATGCAATTCTCAATGCATGCCACGCTTCGCCGGTTAGTGGGCATCATAGCAGTGTGTGCACATGTGCCAAAGTACTCCAAAGAGGCCACTATTTGTCATCACTATACCAAGATGCTCATGCTCTAGTCAAACAATGCATGTAATGCCAAAAGCAAGAAGGATTATTGAAAAAACATGAGTTACCTCTTCACCCCTTTCTAGAAGTTGAACTGTTTGATGTATGGGTAATCGACTTCATGGGTCTGTTTGTGAGTGCTTTCACAAACAAGTACATATTGGTGGCCGTTGATTACGTTTCAAAATAGGTAGAAGTTATAGCCTTTCCCAACAATGAAGGTAAGAGTGTCGTGCAATTCTTAAAATGATTCATATTTGCAAGGTTTGGCACTCCATGTGCTATTAACAATGATGAAGAGTCTCATTTTTGCAACCAGATATTTTCTTCGTTATTGAGAAAATATGGAGTCAAGCATAAAGTTGCAACCCCCTATCATCCTCAAACAAGAGGCCAAGTTGAAGTTTCAAATTGAGAAATCAAAGGAATTCTTGCAAAAATAGTTAATGCAAATTGGACTGATTGGTCTCGGAAGTTAGATGATGCTCTTTGGGCATACCGCACCGCTTTGAAAATGCCAATTGGCATGTCACCATATCAGTTGGTATTTGAAAAATCTTGTCACCTGCCAATCGAGCTTGAACATAAGGCACTATGGGCATTGAAGGCATTGAACTTGAATTGGGGGAATGCTTTGAAAGGAAGAGTCGACCAACTCCATGAATTGGATAAGTTCCAGTTGAGGGCGTATGAAAGCTCAGCCCTTTACAAGGAGAAAATGAAGAAATGGCATGAGGCAACGATTCTCCGATGAGATTTTAAAGTTGGCAACCTTGTCTTTCTTTATTGCACTTGTTTGCGACTCTTTGCAGGTAAATTCAAATCCAAATGGCTAGGCCCATCCAAAATCACTCGAGTGTTCACAAATGGAGAAATTGAAGTTGAAAGCAAAGAGGGTTCGACTTTCAATGTGAATGGGCAATGCATGAAGCTCTATATTGGATATTGCATTTATGTTCTGGTAATTGAAGTGGTGTATTTGGAAATGGCGTGAATGCATTTTCACGTCGTGTCACGATGTTAAATAAGGCGCTTCTTGTGAGGAAACTCAAGTTCTAGTTTTTTATGAATAACGTTTGTTGAATGTGTAGGGTAAAATCCTCGTCTCCGACATAATGGAAAGTCGGCGAGCTATATCTCCTTTCAGCGCATCGTTAAACTAGTCGGCAAGCTCAGTCGAGCTCGCCTTTTCAAGTCAACTGGCAGACACACCTACTCTAGAAATTTCAGCGAGAGTTAGGACCCGTTGGCGCACCGCGGAACCAGTCATTGAGCCCAATTGAGCTCACTTTTTGTCTTAAAGTGGCAACCTATCTTTCTGGAAAGTTCGGTGAGTCCATGACAACTTGGTGATTCGCTGAACTATTCAGCGTGCTTGACACATAGTTACCGATTGGGCGTGCAGTGAAGATTTCTCCCACTTTCAACTTTTCATTCAACTACCTCTACTTGTTTTTCCTATTAGCTAAATTCATTTCTCTTGCATTGAGGACAATGGTTAGCTTTGTTTTGCGGGAGGAGGTATCTTCATACCTCCTTTTTTTGTGAATGTTGGTTTTTATCCAAAGTTAAAATGTCATCTCTTGATGTTTGTAGATGTGGTTGTTCTATTACATATTTAAGTATCAGTTATGATCAATACCGATGACTTGAATAGTTCTCTTGACTGAACAATATGTTTGTGCAATTCCAATGCGGCAAATTTGAGTTGCATAAGTCATGTGTGAACTCTTAGCATCTCATTGTGACTGGCGGATTTGTTAAAGGAATCTTGTGATGACTGTGGCACACAAGCTCAAATTGTAGAATCTTGATTGATGATTGTGTTGAATGCCATGTGTGGTGAGATTGTTTAGAAATGTGTGTTTGGTAATACCTAGAACTTGTCGTGTTGGTCCAATCAGTTAATGTAAGCAAATGATAGAGATGATCTTAGGCACAATTTGTGGAAAGTGAACCAAATTGCTAGTATACCTCTTTGTGACCACCTTGTGAGAGTGTGAACCTAACTTGGACCCATTTGAGCCTAACCTTTTCTTTGGATGAAACATGAACAACTTTGACCTTTTTGTCCCATCACATATAACCTTCATGAAGCCCTGGTCAATTTGAATAGCCAGATTAGGCCAAAAGCCTAAGTTGAGGCTGTGGTGAAAAAGAAGGAAAAATAAGAAGTTTGTGAAAAAGTCGCCCTTGATGGATTGTGTTGAAAAAGATGGAACCCCTCCATATAAAAAAAATAGAAGAAAAGCAAAAAAAGAAAAAGATTGTAAAAGAAAGAGATTGTCGCAATAAAGTTTGAACAATGGATAAAAGAAATAGGGCATCCAAGGAATCACGCTTAAAAGAACATATGGTGGATTGTGAAAAACAAAAAGAGTGAAAGAAAAGGAGAAAAAGTGAAGTGCAAGCCATGCTTGATGAAGGTAGAAGTCACTAAGCCAAAATGATCATACATTTACCCTCAGCCCCGTTACAAGCCTTGAAAGACCTTTGTGATCTTGATTGAGCTTAATGTCATGTTGGTTGGAAAATACGGGCAAGCCTATGGGTAAAATCATGCATGTGTTTATCTTTGAGAGTGTGAGAGTTGTTTTTGATTCCACAATTCTGAAATCTTGATACGCTTTGTGTGAGCATGGAATTATTCTTGGTGTGAGGGCATCCAAATACTTCTATTCAGCTTGAATTTGCATTTGAAGCAAGCATTGTGATCTTGAGTTCAATTTGATGATGGCTAGTCACAGTTTGATACTTGTAGTGCTATATTGGACATTGCATGGGTATTTTGAACCTCTTGTGTGCATTCATGTTAAGTCTTGATAGCACTATTTGTATACATCTATGTTGAACTGGTTGATCTTGTGTTTTACTTGAGGACAAGTAAAAGTTTAAGTTGGGGGTGTTGATGAGTCGGGGATTTCTACTCATTTAGGGTTTAAAATCTATAGTTTTAGTGTCCTCAATGCCTATTGTATGCTCTTAACTAATGTTTAAATGCTAATTTAAAGAAATTAAGGCAAAAGAACAAGGAAAGGACATGACCGGATAAAAAGGAATGAAAAAGCTGAAAAAGCTGAAGAAAAGAAAGTCTGATGATCACCAAAGCAACTTAGCGACTCCCTGAGCGGTTCTTTAGCTCGCCAAAAGTTCCATCAGGCCAGCCCAAAGGTAGAGTCAACTTGATGATAAAAAGGGTGAATTGGCGAACCGCCGACTGGATCAACGAAGGAGACTACGCTCGCCTAAAGTTACAGAGTGATTAGTGAAAAGGCAATCCAGAAAGGTGATGCAAAGTAACAATCAACGAATCACTGAACAGGTTGGTGAGCCTGACCTGGATCGCCTAAAGTTACAGCAAGGAAAGGATGAAAAGTCAAGCCAAGTAAGCGATAAAACAAATACTTGGCGATGCCTGACTTATTTTGCCGATTGGTCCTGAAATTGAAAATCTCGAAGAGTATAAATGCGATTTTAAAAAGAGAGTTCTGGAGTTCTGAAGTTTTGGGCGATATTTCTGAGACTTCGTACATTGGGTTTTCGATCCCTAATACTGTTCTTGGAGTTTCTGAGTAGAAATTTAAGGTTTTATTGTTTTTGAGCTTAATTTCAAGCATTTGGATACTTGTGGATTGTTACCTAAAGTGATGGAAAACATAGTTGGTAACTATTGCATGCTCTTTATTATGTGTCGCTAAAACCCCCATTCTTGGGGGCATTATTATGTCATTGAATGCTTCAATTAGCTTATGGGTTATGGTATTTACTAATTTTATTGTTGATTTGAAGTGGGTTCAATTAGTAGTTGAGTTTTAATTGATGAATTGTAGTTGCAAATGCAATTCTAGCCTAGTATTCTAAGCTTGCTTGAGAAAAAGGTTTAGGATTAAAACTATTAATTGATTATTGTAGTGATTGGGTTATCGTGGACTTAGCTTGAGAAAGTGGGTTTAAATTCAATCCTACCAATCTAGCTTGAAATAGTAGATTAATTGAGGTATTGGGTTGTTTATATTTGCTATGCTTGTCGAGGTTAGAGAGAACTCGCTTGATTCGTGATAGTTGATTGAAGAATGACTATTGCACCTAAAGCCTAGCATACCCACTAAGATTCAACGACTTTTAGTAAACGTTAATCACCCATATAGCGAAATTGGTGTTCAATCGATCACATCCCCAAGGGTCCCTCTCTACATGATTACTCCCTGTCACACCCCTATTTTTTCCAAATGAATGTTTTGAAAATATAGTTTTTCCAATGAAAGTGACATTTCGAAAAGGGATTATTTTATTTTAGAGTCGCCACTTGGAATTGAGTTTTGGTGTTCCGAGTCACCTTATTTGGACCCCTAATCAAAAGGATGTTGACTCTATTATTATTGATGTGCGAACTAGAAGTCTAGGTAAGGAATTTTGTTGACCGAGGGGAACGTGTAAGGCACCCCTCGAGTCCCGTGGTTCTAGCACGGTCATTTTATTGACTTATATCTTACTTGATTTAGGTTTTGATACATTATGTTTACTAGCCTAACAATTTACTTATATCCCACTTTCTTTGATTTATTGTAAAGTGTCTTGTTTTATTAGTATGTGGTGTACTGGTAGCAGCGCTTTCTAGTCTTACCACAAAATTTTTATTGGTTTATATTTTTATGTCTAAAATATGTGTTTTATTCTACAAGTAGTAAATTTGACTAATATTATTGTCGGCCTAATCATGTTCCTAACAATATAATTCAAAAAAATTAAATTAATGATTAATATCGTTTGAAATCCTAAATATTTTGATAAAAGGCGAAGAGTTATAAAATATTTTATTAAAAGGTAATCATTGTAACTTAATAAAGGCAAAGTTAATTATATAGTTCAACGTAAATTTGTCAGATTAATACTTTGAATGGATTCGTCACTACAAAAATGCAAAGAAAATTGTAGATTTTATTTTATTACTTTTGTCATGCAATGTGAGCATACAAAGTGAAAAAAAGTAACTAAATTCATTAAAATTAAGTCTCATACAAATATTAATTAATTATGTAACATAAACATCAAGTTTCATATTTTAATAAAGAACGAGTTAAAAATGGATATTTAAGCTTGTGAGAAATAATCATTTGTTATACAAATTTTACTTTAAATTTAACAATACAAAAAGTTCACACATATTTCAATATTATAAAGTCAAACTTAAACACACATAGAATTTGCACAACTTTGTATTATTGGGATATGTGTGAACTTTTTGTATCGTTAAATTTAAAGTAAAATTTTATAACAAATGATTATTAATTGATGATTGTAGTGATTGGGTTATTGTGGACTTAGCTTGAAAAAGTGGGTCTAAATTCAATCCTACCAATCTAGCTTAAAAGAGTAGATTAATTGAGGTATTGGGTTGTTTATATTTGTTATGCTTGTCGAGGTTCGGGAGAACTCACTTGATTCACGATAGTTTATTAAGGAATGGCTATTTCACCTAAAGCCTAGCATACCCACTAAGATTCAACGACTTTTGTAAACGTTAATCACCCATATAGCGAAATTGGTGTTCAATCGATCACATCCCCAAGGATCCCTCTCTACTTGATTACTCCCTGTCACACCCCTATTTTTTCCAAATGAATGTTTTGAAAATAGAGTTTTTCCAATTAAAGTGGCATTTTGAAAAGGGATTATTTTATTTTAGAGTCGCCACTTGGAATTGAGTTTTGGTGTTCCGAGTCACCTTATTTGAAACCCTAATCAAAAGGAAGTTGACTCTATTTTTATTGGTCTGCGAACTAGAAGTCTATGTAAGAAATTCTATTGACCGAGAAAAAGGTGTGAGGCACCACACGAATCCCGTGGTTCTAGCACGGTTGCTTTATTGACTTATATCTGACTTGACTTAGTTTTGGAATAAAAAAAAAGTTTTTCCCGCCTAAACAAGTCACAACAATAGAAAAAGTTTTCTTTTATTATTTATAGTTCACAAAAAGAAACTTTTAAAAGTTTTTATATAACTTTAAACAAAGAGTATAGTTGCATTTGTCAACACATTCGAAGCTTTTAAAAAGAAATTGTTTAACTATCTAATCTAGATGAACTACGCACACCTGATTCTCACCTCGATGAGATACATAGGCAACCCTCCTCGAATTCGGTGATCCTTATTTATTTATTTTAAAAAGAAGACGTTCTTAATTCTTTTAATAAAAAAAAATTGTCTATCCTTTCTAAAAATCGGTTTTTTATCATTCTTCAAAACATAAACAAAACAAAACTTTTATATTTCATACATCAAAATCTCTTGAACTATGTTTGACTTGATTCTTGCTTTGACAAGATACGTAGGCAGCCTTATTTTGAGGTTCGGTCCAACCGAAAAAAAATTAGAAAGTCCTCATCACAAAAATTGGGGCAAAAACAAAAATAATTACTATTCAAAATTCGAATAAAAATATTTCTCTTGAAAAGAGACCCTTCATTTGCAACAGCTACAACATAAGGCTAGTCACATGAACACTGTGTTGCCCATAGTTGGAGGCAATCAGATAGCATCCGCATTTTCCAACTGATCTTCATTCACATCGTGTAAATTACCGATGTCATCGTTGTTCCCAAGCTGGCTGGCATTGCTCCCATTAACACTCATATCTTCACCTGCTTAAGAGCAGCCAACAAAGAACACAAATAATTCATTCAACTACATCAAAATCAGTTCACAACTAAACTTCAATAAAAGAATTATAAACACCACTCCCCGGCAGCGGCACCATGTTCGATAACACTGAACTATAGTTCATTCGATTCTAAGTGTAGGCAGTCGCTAACAAGTATAAACCCTAACTAAGAGTTGGGGTCAATCCCACAGGGAATGATACGGTAAAGAATTCGATTATGAAGTAAAGTGGTGTTCTAATCATTTGTAGATGTAGATATTTTTGCAACAATAAAGTAAATGAAAAGGTGTTGAAAATTAATGTCAAATGGTGGGATTTAGGTAAACAATTAACAACTACAAATAACCGGGAGTAAACAAGTAGAGAAGGTTTCTTGGGAGTGTGACAAATTGAATGCCAATTTCGCAAAATGGGTGATTATTATGTAAAGAAAGTCGTTGAACCTCAGTGGGTAGGCTAGGCTTTAGGTGCAATAGACATTTTTCAATCAACTATCACGAAGCAAGCGAGTTCTTTTGAACCTAGACAAGCACAACACATATTAACAACTCAATACCTTAATCAATCTACTTTTTCAAGCTAGATTTGTAGGATCGTATTCAGACTCACTTTCCCAAGCTAAATGCATAACAACACAATCACTACAATCATCAACCAAGAGTTTTAACTCTAACACTTCTTTCTCAAGCAAGCTTAGAGTACTAAACTAGAATAACATTTGCAACTACAATTCATCAATTAAAACACAAACTATTAATTGAACCCATTTCGAATCAATAATAAAATCAATAAATATTAACACCGATAAGCTAATTGAAAAATTCAATTAGATAATCACACCCCCAAGAATGGGAGTTTTAGCCACACATAATAAAGATTAATAAATCATTACCAACTATGTTTTCCATCAGGTTTAGCAACAATGCACAAGTCTCCAAATGCTCAAATTGAAGCTAAAAATCAAAGAAACCCTAAATCTCTACTCAAAATGTGTAAAAAACAATGTTTAGAATGTTGAAGATCAAAAACCCAGAACTGGATAATGTGGGAACTCCCTTTCTCCTTTTAAAAAGAGTATTGATTACACTCCCATAATTTCAGCATCAGAGTCTCAGCGAAGTAAGTTGGGCTTCTCCAACCTGATCAGCGATATGTCGAGTGTTCCTTTCAATCGCCTTCTTGGCTTGGCCTTTCACCATCTCTTTTCTGTAACTTTAGGCGATCGAGATCGAGATCGAGATCGCCGATCCATTCGGCGCGTCGCTGAACCATAAATCTGCTCGTCAAGTTGGTCTTGTCCATGGGCTGGCCTGCTAGAACTTTGGGCGAGTTGAAGGTCCACTCAGTGAGTAGCTAAGTGGCTTTGGCGAGGGCCAACCTTGCTTTCCTTCAACTTTTTTAGGTTTTTCGCTCCTATTTGCATTGTAATGTCCTTATCTTGCTCTTTTGCCTTCATTGCTGCAAATTAACATTTTAGCATCAGTTATGACGATAAAATAGGCATGGAGGATACTAATTCCTTAAAATATTAAGCCCTAAATGAGTCGAAATCCTTGACTCATCAGGTTGCAGAGACTATCCTGTTTTAGTTTAGCAATGATCATCCTCCATCCTGAAAAGAGTGGTACAATCCGGAATCAACTCACCTGATCCTCTATGTGAATTCCAAGATCAGTGTTCTTACTATTTTATAAATAATATGTACATATTTGAAAACTAAATATTCATTACTGCTTATCACAATTATTATGGTAAAAAAAACTCTAACCAAGTTATTTTTACACATCCTAGTCAAATTAAGAAAGAATCAATTTCACTTCACAAATAGTAATGGTATTATACAACATGGGCAGACAAAGCATAATATATTGTAAAGACGGTTTATATGTTCTAGAAAAATATAGAGGGTGTAAAGAATGAACTCTTCGTTCAGTATTAACAACACATCAAATACTAACTCAAAGGAAATTCGATTCAGAGAAAGATGAGAAAAATGAGCTACAAATTTACAACTTTTACTTAATGTGCTTGATCATATTATTAGTGTCATGATAACCACAACAGTGTAAACAAAGTTTGTTGAGAAAAGAAATATCATTTATTTTAGAAAGAAACAAGTGTTCTAGCTAATTGATGTCCAATTTTCTAAACACTCTGTACGGAAGACATGAGCATAGTACAGCATTTAGACATATTCACAGCAGCCCACCGAGAAATGCTACCAACCACTTCAAGAGAAATCACAGAATGAAATCATTTGTTAAAACAACCTGTAATTTGCATAAGATGATAAGAGTTATGATGCTCAGAATCACATGGATCTAACTTGACCCGAATAACACTTCCTATAATCTTGGTTTCAATTGACTCAGGCAGCTTGATCAACTCCATTCATTACCAAGCTGTTCTTCAGGTAAACGAGTTTGATATTTTCAGGAATCAAGGCTGCAAATTTACTTTGTGCTGCAGTTGAATACCAGTTTAAGGATATCTTGTTTTGTTCAACTTTTACCTCAGTTTTAGGAGTCACCAATATTTCTATGTTATCATCTTCAAGATCATCATCAAGCTCATCACATTATCACAAAATGTCTTTCGAGGAGGAGACTTAATGTTTTGCGTCTGTTTACCATTTTCCTCCCAAAAACAGCTACTAACTGAACATCACAAAGGATCCTTGTCTTTTTAACATCATATTTCGATAATTTTTAGTTACTATTGATGACACATCATATTTCGATAATTTTTCTCTTGTATCTTGACCAATAAACTGAAGAAAGTCAATTAGAGCTTTTGATCCCCATCAAACAAATTCTTGTTTCTTTGAATTTTATTTTTTATTTTTAAAATAAAAATTATTTTTAAAAAAAATACCCAGTATTTTCACCTTTAACTATTTTACTAATGAAATATTAGGATTTAGGAATGCAATTATTAAAATTTTTAAAAATAATTTGCCATGAAATCAACAAAGTGAAAAGAAACAGTTGAGAGGCAGAAGAAGCGGTGAGGCACGTAATGAAGAGAAATGGAATTATAATTAAAAAGTAAAAGGTCCGTATATGTTAAATACAAAAATAGAATAAATACAAATCAATGTAAAGAAAATTAAAACGTGAAAGATGGATAAGGACGGCCCCACATGCAACATTATTTTTCGGCTGAAGCATATGGTAAAAAGGAAATATACAAGCTTTTTTTTAAAGTCAAAATATGAGAAAGTACTATTTTTGAAGCAATGAAGTATAATTTCTTTAAGCATAGTAATAGTAACATACTAAAATTACTCGCGACTAGGAAAGCAGGCATGTTGACTATAAATTGCTTCCCTAGCCTCTTATATTTCTATTATATAGAAATATGAAGTGGAAGGATGACCACAACTTAATGCTATAGTACATTGTGCAGCAAAAGTTGGACAGTTTTCTATTTTTGGTTATTTAAAACAATCCTGAGGATATTTTTGTCTTTTCACATTTTCTTTTCTCTGACCACGCTTCTAGATCATTCTTTCCTTTCTTTCTTCTTCTTCTCTTCTTTACTCTGAACTGTGACTAAATTTACAGAAAAGAACTTGAAAAGGAAGAGTATAATAAATAAGTACAGTAATATGAAGCAAGACTCTTAACTTTGAGTGGTAAAAGTAGAAGAAATTAATTTAATTATTAATATTTACATTTTGTTATAGTCCCAACAAATTTCTTATACTTTCGTTGTCCCTAATTATTTGTTCACTTTTGATTTGACACACATATTAAGAAAATAATTATTGAATTGAATGAATTAAATCTTTTTTAGGATTTTCAAGAAGTTCTACATTTTTCAAAGTAAGTAATTAAGGGCATAATAGGTAAAAAAATTTGTCCTTTCTTGATTTGTCGAAATGGACAAGTAATTAGGGATAACTAAAAAAGGAAAAGTGGACAAGTAATTAGGAACAAAGGGAGTAGTAGTTTATTATCTAATTGTGGCTCAAATCAAAACTCTTATAGTATGTTTGTGATTCAAAAATGTTTTAATATGCATTTTGTTACAATTAAAGTTATTTATATTTTATCAGTCTAACTTTTGGCTTTTTTTTTTTTTTTTTTTGGAATTTACCAATTTTACTCCTTCGACTGAAGTAATTTATTTCAGTTACTTTTGAATTATTGACACACCCTTAATTACCAAAAAGAAGGATGAAAATATTTGTCAGTTTAAACACGGTCAAAACAATGCTTAGTAGTAATTACTTAAATAAATCCTTTACTTTATACCTTAAAAATCCTGTTATTCATATTTTATCAAATTATACTTAAATTATGGATAATTTTAGATGTCACATTTAGCAGCTTGACCTGTGTGTTTCATGGTCATGCCTGCTAGTATGGTAATTGGTTAATTTATGATGAAAATATCAGTTGTTTGTTTCACGATTCAATTTTTGTCACTTAGTGTGTACGGCTACAAAGGCTTGATTGTTGAAGATTCAACTTACGTATTGTAGGCTTTTTAGGTTCAAATTTGTGTGCAACATTTTTTTTTTTTTATAGTTCCTAAAATTAAGAAGGGTTGTTATTATCAATATAATTTGGGTCCACAACACCAATCCATCTAACAACTATTTTATACATTTTAGTTGCGATTTTAAATAGTATTATTTTTCAACCTTATGTGTTTACTTTTCAAAATATAACATAGAAAAGCCGCGACACCCCAAGCCCCTGCCCAGAAATTCTCTGATTTTTTCTTCTTCGTTTTTCAACTCTAAACCATTTAAATTCAATTGGTTCTTTCCCCAAACACTTAGAATCAACTATATCATCAATATATGTAAGATTCTACTCGAAAACACACCTAATCTCATGAATCAAACCCAATAAAACTTCAACAACAAGAAACCACAAGAACTTTAACGAATTTCATCAAGAACTCATAATCTTCTCTTTCAAAATCACAATTACGCTGAATCAAATCATGTTTGGCGCTTGGGTGAACTAACCCAATGCTATGTGATCTCACATACCTCGTAGGATTGAATCCTTGGCGAAATCCACAACCAAAATTGTACGATATCTCCTTTCTCCTCTTTTCTCTTTTTTCCAAGCCCTAGCGTGAATTTTCAATTATCTAAACTGATCTAATTTTGATTAGACCCCAATTAAACTCCCAAAAATGAAATAAAATAATTGGGTAAGGATAAGATCAAACTACCCTTCCAAAATCCGGTTTTGACTTTCCATATCTAGACAACCCAACTTCAAATGGATATATCTCACTCATACGAACTTGGAATTGAGCAAACTCGGCGGCGTTGGAAAGATAATTCCAAGATTTTCCCTATTTGGTTTATTCTTTCCTTAGAGGAAAAGTTTGGAGATCTATAAAAATTGAAGATCTCTATTATCACAGCATAATACAATAGAATCCACAATGTAGTCGCTTAGAAAGTATTGTTTTCTCTCAACAATTTTAATGTTTTTTATTAGTTTTTAAAATGTATGCTAGTTGGCCAAACTCCATATAATAATATTTTGATCTTTAGTATAAATTTTTGTCATCTGATTGATCAAACATATGATATGCAATTGTAAGATTTTGCATGACGCCCTAATCACCTTTCGAACCCAACAAGTGGTATCAGAGCACATGGTTCAATGATCCAATGGAACGAGGTTGAAGACATGTTCAACGCAGTGTCAAATCAATTTGCAACAAATTTGATTATAAGGAAGATTTTTGTGCTACTACATGTGGAGAAAATTTTCAAATATATTTTCAACAATCCTGCTGTTCTAACCTTAAAAACAAAATCAACTTTCAACCCCTACAAACTTTAATGCTCGGGCTCCACTTTTAACTCATGTATCTTTGTTTTTAACGCATGAGTTCCACTTTTAACTCATGCATCCTAATTTTAACGCATGAGCTCCAGTTTCAACTCATGCATATTATTTTTAACACATGAGCTCCACTTTCAACCCTGCTCATAACTTTTAACACAGGGCTCCAGTTTTAACACATATCAATTTTTAAATTATGGTAAGCAATAGTGATACATGAAGATTTTGTGAAGAACAAGATTATCAAGCATATGAAGAAGGCGGATCAAGTTTTTTCAAGAAAATCCAGGCAAAAGAGGAGATTTGTTTGGGTTTTGCCCTAATTTTCTTACCTTATTTGAAATTTATTTTTTCCTAAAAGAAAAGACAAAATATTACCATAAATGTTTTAACTTTTTCTGAAATGAAAATATAATTTTCTTCCATATTTTGTTTGTTCTTTCCTTAGAGGAAAAGTTTGGAGATCTATAAATTGAATATCCCTATTATCATAGCATAACATAACATAATCCACAATATATTCGCTTAGAAAGTTTTGTTTATGGAGAGTTTTCTCTCAACAATTTTAATGTTTTTTAATTAGTTTTTAATATGTAGGCCAGTTGGACAAATTCCATATAATAATATTTTGATTTTTAGTATAAGTTTTTGTCATCTGATTGATCAAACATATGATATGCAATTGTAAGATTTCGCATGACGCCCTAATCACCTTCATAACCTAACACCAGGTTCTACTAGTTCCTTCCCACCAGAGGGGTCACATGACAGGACATGAAGGATATATGAATATAACCAAGGGTAGTCACTCTTACGGAAAGGCAACAGAGGATGAGGTACGTTGCAAGTAGCGTGCTTCTTGAAGAGCTGAGACTGAAGAAACTAGCTCCCACTCAAAATCCTTATTACAAGCTCTATGGATATATAACAAAAGAGAAATTAGGTTGTTCAAGAGGCAACCAGAACTTGCACCAAGCAGTGTTTGACATAGAGTTCACTTTTTGGACAAGTCATTTATTTGGGGGTATATTATGCTGGAAAGGATAGTTAAAACATACTAAAGCTTTCAGTCATACAATAATATCTAGACTATGCTTCAACATAATAGTTTAGTCAAACTGTAAGCAAAGAAACCTTACAATTGTTAGCTTTTTCAGCATCCCGGCTTTCACCTCCTTTCTCAAAACCTCACATTCTTCCTGAAAAATAGAGAAAGATGTCAAAATATATTGAATTTCGGTAAACAACAAAAGCTTAGAGTGAAACCTATTTTAACACTACAAACCTTTTATCTTTTAAAAGAGCAAAACAAAAATAACCAACATCCAAAAGTAACAACTTTTTTGCAATATGCTTTTAGAAGTTTGGAATCTAAACTAAGTTAGAAGAGCGACGAATATTTGTAGAGACATGGAAAAACTTAGATCAAGTGTTGTGTATATCTCCATCCTCAAAATGAACAGGTATACAACAATATTGACAACTATTTGCTATATATATATATATATATATATAGCTGATTAGCTGAAAAATCATGTCAAATTATAAGTAGAGTTTGCATAGACAGATGCCCTCAAAAGATGAAGTAGGTTACCTCAGAAATCTCAGCATCTGAAAGCATGGTCAAGCTAACATGTCTTGCCATATTTGAAACTTGAATTAAACTCTCGTCGTTGAACGTATTACTTGATCAAAGCTTGATCCCTAATAAAACTCCTTAAACAAGAACGATGTCAGTTTGAAAGCAAAATTGGTGATCAAGATTAAGATTTCAATGGGAAGTAATGTCCTATATTAAGACTTGGAAGATGAGAATAGGATTATGATCACTGCCTCACTCTCTCCATTCAATTTACTTGACCTGCTTGCTTTTTTTTCTTCAAAATTTATCAAGATTCTTTAATAGACCAATTATCATAGTTCATCACGTCACATCTTTTCATCGACCTATTCCACTCTATTCACATATCAAATCTCTACTTTAAAAAAATTCAAAATCTTACTTATTTTATAATAGTAACCTATTTTTAATTTTCTCTCTTAGCCTTTTGTGCTAGTCAAACTACGTTTTCTACTCTTCTTCTTTGGGTTGAGAAGAGTAACTTGTTTTAGTTTAGCAAGGATCATCCTCCATCCCGAAAAGAGTTGTATGACCCGGAATCAACACATCTGCTCCTCTATGTGAATTCCGACATCGACGTTTTATTATTTTAAAAATAATATGTACATATTTGAAAATTAAATAATCGTTACTGCTAATTACAATTATTATGGTAAAAAAATCTAACCAAATTATTTTAACACATCCTAGTCAAAGAAAGAAACAATCTGACTCCACAAAGAGTAATAGTATTATACAAGATGGGCAGGCGAAGGATAATATATTATAAAGAAGGTTTATATGTTCCAGAAAAATATAGAAGATGTTAAGAATGAACTCTTCGCTCAATATTAACAACACAACAAATACTAACCCAAAGGAAATTCAGTTCAGGGAAAGATAAATAAAATGAGTTACGAGTTTCAACTTTTACTTCGTGTGCTTGATCACATTATTAATGTCACGATAACCACAAAAGTGTAAACAAAGTTGGCTGAGAAAACATAATCATTTATTTTAGAAAAAAAAAACTAGGTGTTCTGGCTAATTGGTGTCGAATAATCTATAAACTCCGTATGGAAGACATGAGCATAGTGCAGCATTCAGACATATTCACAGCAGCCCACCGAGGGATGCTAGCAACCATTTAAAAATAAATCAAATAATGAAATCATTTTTTAAAACAATCTGTAATTTGCATAAGCTGATGAGAGTTACGCTGCTCAGAATCACGTGGATCTAACTTGACCCGAAAAAAACTTGCTATAATCTTGGTTTCAATTGACTCAGGCTGCTGGATCAACTCCATTACCAAGCTCTTCTTCAGGTAAACGGGTTTGATATTTTTGGGAATCAAGGCTGCAAATTAACTTTGTGCTGCAGTTGAATACCAGTTTGAGGATATCTTGTTCTGTTCAACCTTTACCTCAGTTTTAGGAGCCAGCAATATTTCTGTGTCATCGTCTTCAAGATCATCATAAAGCTCATCATTTTGTAATCGTTCCTCATTATCATTAAAATGTCTTTCGAGGAGGCTTAATATTTTGCGTCTGTTTACCACTTTCTTCCCAAAAACACCTTCTAACTGAACTTCACAAAGGATCCTTGTCTTTTTAACTGGATGGATAAGGCTATGATCTTCTATATATTTAGTTACTATCGATGACACATCATATTTCGATAATTTTTCTCTTGTATCTTGACCAATAAATTGAAGAAAGTCAATTAGAGCTTTTGATCCCCATCCAACAAATTCTTGTTTCTTTGAATATTTTCTACTTTGCATCTTTGTTTTCAGTTGTGTGCATCTTTTCTTTCTAAGCCTTTTCGTTTGAGGTTCTCCGTCACTGAAATCTTCATTGTACGAAGAAAGTTGTTCATCCTCTTTCTCACAATGTTTATCAGAATAAGAGTTAATTTGGCAAATCTTCTCCTTCTCTAGTTGAGCCTTACCAACAAGAAGTTTATTTTTGTCAATTCCTTCTTTTGCCCTTACTATCTGATAATACTCCCTGAAAAGACCCTCATATGTTTCGTGATCTCTGAGGTCTACACTTTCCTGCAAAGCAACAATTGTTCATAGGAGAAATGGAGCTGATGACTGATGAACTAGGGGAAAAATAAAGCAAATAAGAAAATAGACATGTCAAGCAATACAAGAATGACAAATCTAACTGACTATTGCCAATAAGATAATAGTGATAAAAACAAAATACGTAATCTCACATGATATTATCCACCCATATTTTACTAGAATAAACTCAATCTTTGGAAGCCTAGAGGAAGAATAAATACAGGAAACAACAAAATGGTGAGCAAACCCACACCTATAAAATACAACTAAGATTTTCAGCTGACTTCTCTCTTGTTAAATACAACGATCAGTGTTGGACCAATACACACCTATTACGTGTATTTTAAAATTTTCATAAAATACAGCACACATTGAAAATTGAACAAGAAACTTAGTCTTTTTTCATTTAGTATTATCTTTCACTTTTTCTGATCACAAATGAATATTGTGTTTAAAGAGAAACATATAGCACATCTCACTCTCCTGCTGTCAAACTTGTTGCCCCTCAAGTTTCTTTATATACATTGCTTCATTTATCTGTCTATCATGAATATTTAACATAATTCTACATCAATGATGTAAAGCATCATGCTATTAACTTTCAAGTTGTTTTCCTTGGCTAGTTCAATTAAAAGTTTCCAGGACATGTTCTCTATGGATTTGAAAATAAAAATTTCCAAAATAGTAAAGTAATTAATTAGTTAGTACTTAACCAAAAATTACAGTTTTAGAGTAACCAAAATAATCATGCATACCCCATAAATATCAATATTCATGTCTTCTTCCACAAGCAATGAGAGCTTTATGCAGTTACTGCAAAATCCATTCTTCCCTTTAAGATGGAAAAATCGGTTCGACCAATGCAGCGAATGCATGCAGCTCTATCAGAACAATAACATTGATAATATGCTTTTCCTTGGCAAATTAAGCATGTATGCCGTCCTGGAACAAAAAAAAACTGGAGTTACTTTTCGCATAATAATTTTTATTCTATGAGTTAAAAGAAGGATACTTCGATAAAGACTCTCGTTGTTTGAGAGTATCAGTCATTGACCTATATATAGTAATTATATTAGATGAAGTTTACATGAGACTAAAACTCCTTAATACTAGCAATGTAATATTCAAAAGGACAATTCAATATATACTAATAAGACTGCAAGTGTTTATCCTTAATATCCCCCCGTCAAGCTCAACAGTAGTGTACTGACATTGAGCTTGTCTCAAAAATGAATAAAAAGAGACGAGATAAGTGCCTTTGTGAAGATATATGCATATTGATCTTGAATCAGAACATAACGGAGAGACAATAGGTGTCACTCAACTTTCTCACGAACATAGTGATAGTCAATCTCGATTTGTTTTGATCGATTGTGAAAATATGGATTAATACACATGTAGAGTGCACTTAAATGATCACAAAGGAGCACATGTGGCTTGTTGCAAGTGAAAGCAAGTTCAAATAATACGTTCTTGAGCCAGGCCACTTCAGTCGTGGCAAATGCAACTGCTCTATACTCTGCCTCAGTAGCCCACCCTGCATCAGAATAAGCTCGAAGAGGCTGATCAGATGATGGAAAGAATTGGAGACCAAGATGCAAAGTGCCCTTAAGGTAGCACAAAATATATTTAACTGCAGACCAGTGAGATAGCCGAGAAACGTGCATAAACTGACAAACCCGATTAACAGCATAAGAGATATCCGGGCGACTAATGGTGGCTTATTGCAACGCACCAAAAATACTATGATATAAAGTAGCATTTGGAGCATATGGTCCAGCACGTGTGAGTGTGGCAGTGGAGTCTGTAGGGGTTTGCAATGGTTTAGTTTCTTGGAGGTGGCTACAGTGGAGGAGATCCTTGATGTATGAGGATTGAGACAGTAGCAAAGAACTACTATGATGCAGTACTTCAATCCCAAGAAAGAAACCCAGGCGGCCTAAGTCCTTATGGGAGAACATAGTGTCTAAAGTAGTTACAAAGGTGGAGATAAAATTCGAGTCATTACCTGTAAGAATGATATTATTCACATAGACGAGAAAGTAGGTAATAGAAGAACCATGATTGCGAACAAATAGGGAGGAGTCGGTATAACAACCCTGAAATCCACGATGCACCAAATTTTTTTTCAGTGTCATAAACCAATCCCGAGGAGCTTGTTTCAAACCATAGAGCATTTTTCGTAGGTGACAAACGTGATTAGGATGCTGAGTAAAGCTAGGGGTCTGAGATATGTAAACAACCTCTTGAAGACCGTCATTTAAGAAAGCATTATTAATATCAAGTTCTTTAAGTTATCAGCCACGAGCAAGCGCAAGTGAGATGACAACTCGAATGGTAGTAGGCTTCACAACCGGCCTAAAACTATCAAAATAATCGACACCCTTCTCTTGATGATATCCTTTAGCTAAAAGGCAGGCTTTATACCGCTCTATTTTTCCATTGGCATGTTGTTTAATTTTGAATACCCATTTTCACCCGATAATATTGGCATGAGGAGGACATGGCTCGAGGGACCAAGTGTTGTTATGAATCAAGGAATCATATTCATGAGACATGGCCTCACACCATTCAGGAGATGATCTTGTTTGCTTGTAGGTTTTGGTTCCACATGAGAGGATGAGAAGGTGTTCTGAAAAGTTGATATGAAAGTCTTGGGTTTAAGAGAGTTAGTTTGGGCTCTAGTAGTCATGGGGTATATGGAAGTTGAGGATTGTCGAAGGTAGGGAAGGTTAGAAGATTGAGGAACAACACGTAGAGAAGTGGAATTGGGAGATGGAGAAACAAATGGATTGGGTGGTTCCAAGGGCTGAGAAATGCCAGATAAGAGAGGGGACGAGGATGACAGCGTACTAGATGAAAGAATTGGACTATCAAGCTGAGAGGAAATGGGTGGGGACATAGTAAGGACTGGAATTGGGTTGGATGAGGGTAATAAAGAGGTGAGGATATCAAGATTGAGTGAGTTTGATGCGGGATATGCAGGGTTGGAGCTACTGATCATTATGGAGTAAGGAAAGGTTTGATCATAAAAAATTATATCAAGGGAAATATAAAGACAACTTGATGAAACATGAAAGCATAGGTACCCTTTGTGTTTAATGTTGTAACCTAAGAAAATATAGGCCAAAGATTGATACTTCAGATTATGATTGTTGTAGGGACGCAAAAAAGATAACATAGACACCCGAAAACATTAAGTAACGAGTAATCAGGACTATGATTATAGAGAGGAGAAAATGGAAATTGAAAATTAAGAGAAGGACTAATCATCCAATTCTGATGATAAGTGGATGTGAGGCATATTCCGAAAAACGTAAAGGGGGATATGAATTTGCAAGAATAGCAAGTCCCTCTTCAACAAGAATGCGGTTACGATGTTCAGGAGCACCATTTTGTTCATGAGCATGAGGGCAAGTGACACGATGAATTATACCTAATTTTTGGACAAAGGTAGAGACATTACGATATTCACCCCCAATCAGTTTGAATGGATTTAATTTTGCAACTAAATTGAGTTTCCACCATTTTGATAAAATGCTTAAAGATCGTGAACAATTGAGATTTAGAAGACATAAAAAACATCCAGACAAATTTGAAATAGTCATCCAAAAATTGAACAAAGTACTTGTTTCCATTAACTGAATCAATTGGAGCAGGGCCCCATACATCAGAATAAACTAATTCAAAAAGAGAAGAGTTTTAAATATGAGACAAAGGTGAATGTAAAGGACGAATCTTGCTAGGTTATCATGGGCCACAGACTGAGTCGAGTTTATTGCTGGAAACAGGAAGGTGAGAATTGGAAGCCAAGCGACGGAGAATAGACTCATGAGGATGACCAAGTCGATCATGCCATGTTTGGAGAGAAACCTTGACACCCAAAAAGGTTGTAGGTTGAGATGAAGGACGAGAGGCATAAATATGATAAAGGCCATGCTTAATTATTCCTCGAAGAAGAACCTTTCCCTGTAGATCCTTTACGAGTAAAAAATAAGGGTGAAGCTCAATTATGACGTTGTTATCATGAGTAAATTGAGAAACATTAAGGAGATTTGTTTTAATTTGAGGAACAATTAAGACAATTTTTAAATGAAAGGATCGATAAGGAGAGGGAATAGTAGAAAAACCAATATGAGTTATAGGGAATTTAGAACTGTTACCAACAACAAGTGAGTCAGTCCCAGTATAGTCTAAGGAGATAGAAAGATTGCCAACTTCCCCAGCTACATGATTAGTGGCGCCTGAGTCAAGGCACCAAGAAGGGTCTAAGACAGGCGAGGAGGAGGTAGCAACATTCGATTGAGGGCGAGGCGTATTAGTAGGAGGGTACTGATTGTTGTATCGATTGTCGCAATTTTTTGCCACATGACCAAGTTTCTCACAAATTTGAAAAATAGGACGATTTGATGTCATTGCATTTGATATTGCGTTGTTGGAATTGATTCGTTATTGGACTGAAGTTGTTAGAAGGTCGAGGCTGAAATCATTGACAACTGGTAATATTAGCTGAGAGTGTGACATGGGCAGATTCATCTGCATGTTTTTGTTCTTCTTGTAGGAGAAGGCCAAAAATTTCCTCGCAAGTGACAGGAGGAGTGCGAAGGTTGATGGTCGTGCGAAAGGGGCCATAAGTTGTATCAAGTCCATATAATACATAAGTCACCAGTTCTGAATTGGTGACAGGTTGAAGGGCCATAGCATGATTGTTGGAAATTATTCGTTTGCGTTGGACGTACTCCATGATGGAAATACTACCCTTGGTCAATGTTTGTAGTTGGAGATGCAAAGTCATCACCCGAGCAAGGAATTGAGTTTGAAAGATATGATGAAGGCTAGTCCAGGCCTCAGCCATAGTTTGACACTGGATAATAGTTGTTTTGATCCAAAGGAGGATAAATTTGTCATGGGATTTCCAAGTGTCATATTCTGGATTCGGAATATGAGTTTGATTTGTAAAGGAGATATCGGTTGAAGGCGACACAACCGTGAGTGTGGGTAATCGGGTAAAGTCAAGGTATTTTTCCCAGTTAAACACCTTTAGCGCAGATCTGGTTGTGGTTTCCCATATTAGATAATTATCTTGATTAACTGTGAAATTGAGAGGAGGTAAGGAAACTTTGTTGTTTGATCCTCATGATAGTGCCACAAGTAGATTGTTGGCTGAAGAAGATTGATTTCCAGAGGCTGTTTGTGGAGCCATCCGGATGAAAAAAAAGAGAGCAGGAATGACACACTACTCTGATACCAAGTTAAAGAAGGAGACTTCGATAAAGACTCTCGTTGTTTGAAAGTATCGGTCATTGACCTATATTTAGTAATTACATCAGATGGAGTTTACATGAGATTAAAACTCCTTAATACTAGCAAACTAATATTCAAAAGGATAATTCAATATATACTAATAAGACTACAAGTGTTTATCCTTAATACTATGTAGGAAAAAAGAATACATGACCAGTGAAACTAACAAGACAAAGCCAACAATATTTAAGTACTCAAACTTCAAATATTTAAATGCAATCTACATTACAACCAGTGGCCTTCCTTGAAGCCTGTGTGAATGCAAGCATTCTTCTTAGAATGGAATGTATTCACAATGAATTCTTAAGTAAAATCTTCATCCTCCCCACACTGTTGTATTTTCCTAATTTGACTTTTGGCGTCATAACTAAGAGAAAACTGTATAAGATTAGTTGTTAAGTATTTGATTTTGAAAAGCACGTGAGATTGTATATTAGCTTTTATTTTATTAAGGAGTGGAGTAAGGAAAACTTTTTAACCTGGGTAAACGTGGGCTGAAAAAATATTAAACATGTATAAAATACATAGAACTATCTGTTTACTGAAATTAAACTCCAGGGACTAAAAAAATATTGAAGTAAAACTTTCTTTATTTTAGAACCGAAAAAGTATATATTGATATTAAGAAATATGCAAAGTAATTTAAAGGATAAATATTAAGATGCTTGCCAAATATCCAATGTTTATCACTTGCCCAAACTGAGTCATCTTTCTCCACATATGCAGAGTGATAAGCTTTCAAACATTTCCTACAAAATCAAAAATATAATATTTAGTAGAAGTCCATGTAGAGAAAGAATCACCAAGTCACAAAGTGAACGTCTGCAGCAAAGGTTATCAGTCACAGCGCGAAATGAACTTTCTTAACTCATTGAGTTACGAAAAAGAAAGGAAGTAAATTGTGAATAAATGAACCCCACCAATCTGAATTGAAAATTACTTACATTTGTTAAATTAGAGTGCTTGCTTGTCATTAATTAATTATAGACTTTTTTATGCTTCATAATAGTCACGTTGACATCAGTAAATCTATAGATTCGGGTTTTATGGAAATCAACTTGACATTAGCGAATCTATAGACTTTGTGTTCTATCAAAGTAAATGTTCCCCAAAATTCTAGGTGAAAACCACCAAGCAGAGGGGAATTTTTTACCTTAAGTTGAAAAATCTGTCCTTTTCAAGCTAGAAAAAGAAATTAAAAATGTTTCCAAATGATGACCATGCTTCTAGTTTATTCCATCAAATATACCATAAATAAAATTAATTTTTTGGCAAAGGGACTTTCCCATAGTCACAAATCATGAGCCTCCTCCATCTTTATATTCAAAGTACCAATCTTCTGCAAGTTCTTCTTTGCTAAAAATCTCCTTGCCTCTCTTCATCGCCATTTGTAGCAGATGAGTTTCTTGAAATTGAATTACTAGAGATCCAATTCACTATAATCAAGAAAATTCTCGTATTTAGTTTAAATGATCAAAACTAAAATGCAAATATGACAATTATTGGTGTAATTTTTTCCCTTTCAAAAAAATAGTAGAAAAATATACACATTAACAGACAAAGAAAATCAAATCTTGATGATTTGTCTGGAGAATGAATACCCATTAACAAAACACAATAGAAAATTAGGTTCTCTTAACACAAAATTCTGAAGAAATCCCAAGAATAAAAAAAAATTCCTCAAATGCTTATTTTGTGCCAATAACTGATATAAAATCCTTGATTTCTGGTATATGGATTGAGGAACAAAGCATGGACACTAATTTGTAAAAAGGAACAAAGTGAGCTGAAAGAACGATGAAATGAAGGCCTGGTGATCTCCGAGTATGTTTGGCGAGTCGCTGAATGGCCTCTTGACCGCTTAAAATTCCAGTGTGCCAAGCCCTGAAAGAGAAAATCAAGTTGGCGAGAAAAAGGAGCAGTCGGCGTGTCACCGAGTGGTTTCGCGATGCACTGTTGGATCGCCCAAAGTTACAGAACTTGAGGATGTTGAAGGCCAAAGCAAAAAGGCGATGGAAGTGACCAAAGGGAAGATCACCGAGCTGATCGATGAGCCTGACTTACTGCGCTGAATGGCCCTTCGCAGCATATTTTTGGCGACTATAAATACGTTTTTGAACATTAAGTTTTGGATCTTTTTATCATATCTTTTGATCAATTTTTGAATAGTTAGTTTGAACTCTGAGTATTGAGACAAGTTTTCCTTAGCTTTGAAGAATTAAAGTTTTCCATTTTTGAGAAATTGGAAGTGGTTCTTTGAGATTCTTCAATTTGGACCTTTGTAAAGACGAAATTAATCTTACCCAGTTGATGAAAACACAATTTGGTAACTATTTTTTTTATCTTTTTACGATGTCTAGCAAAAACCCCAATTCTTGGGGTGTGATTATGGGTTGATTTAGCTTATGGGTATATCTAATTGTTACTTTAAACGTTGTTTAGAAGTGATTTTCAATCATTAATTATGGTTTACTTTAAAAAATTGTAGTTGCAAATTGATGAGTCCACGATTTGGACTCATTTAGGGCTTTATTTGGTTAGATTTAGTGTCGTCAAATGCTTATTTTGTGCCAATAACTGATATAAAATTCTTGATTTCCAGGTATTTAGATTTAGGGACAAAGCATGGATACTAATGTGCAAAAAGGAACGAAGCGAGCTAAAGAAGTGAAGAAATGAAAGCCTGACGATTGCCAATGTCACTTGGCGAATCACCAAGTGGCTACCCTACCGCCTAAAGTTATAGAATGCTGGAGCTGAACTGGGGGTGACTTCAGCGAGCTGCAAGTCCACTTGACGAGTCGCCGATGGTTTTGGCGAAGGATGACCAGGTCGTCAAAAGTGCTGATGAAGATCCAAACAAGTGCTGATGGGCAAGATAAAAGGAGAAAGGGCGACTCGCAGAATCGTTCAGCGATCCTGATCTAGTTCGCCTAAAATTATAGTAGCTGGACCAAGAAAAAGTGAAAATGAAGGAAAAAGGAAGGACAATTGGCAAGTAGCCAAATTGTCGACGAAGCTCGACTTACCTCGCCAATTGGTCTTAAATAGTCACAGTTCAGACTTGCTTAAATTGATTTTTTCTTGTGAGAGAAAGCATTCAGAAACGTGAGGAGCAAAAGATTGAGAGGAAAACCACGGCTAGAGACGTTTTCCTAATGATTTTAACAAGATTTTCTTGGAGATTTTATAATAGATGAGATTTTTAGTTGATTGTACTTTTCAATTTTTAGTTGTACACAACTATGGAAGACATGATGGAGGTTGATTTTCCCTTTTTTACTATGATTGGCTAAAACCCTCTTATTGGGGTTTTGACTATGTGACAAATTGTTGGGTTTTACTAAGTGGGTGTCATTGATTTGCAAATAATGGTGTTAATTTGAGGTGGGTCTGATTTGCTACTGCGTTTTGAGGTCGTCTTGTATGATTAGTGTATCAAGCTCAGTATTTCGTGCTTGCTCGAGAGAGAAGTACCGAACCAAAGTCGCAAATTCAGCATCCTTAGTAGTGGGTCTCCATGATTTCAGCTTGAGAGAGTGAAACATGAAATCAATCTTTGTATCTAGCTCGAGAGACTGGATTTGATGAGGACAAGGGCTGGGCATCTTCTGTTTAGTGTCAAAGTTAGAGAGAAATTGACAAATATAAGGTAATTGTTCGAGAGAAAATTACTTTACAGATAGTCCTACCTACCCACGACAGGTTATCCCATTGAGAGCATCAATGTTCATCAACTAAGTTGAATTTAATAATTCGTTGGTCCCAAGTGTTACCTCACTATTTGATTGTCTTGAGTTAAGTGTTGAATTGGATTGATAATTATAACCTTAAATTTGAAGTTTAAACCAAAAAGGTGCAGTAAGTGTTCTGTTGAAGAGTTTGTTGTCATACTTCTATAATTGAATTCGAAGGAAAAGCTACTCTCTGTGGGATCGACCGCAACTCACTTAGTTGGATTATATTACTGACTAACGATCGTTGGCACTTAGTATTGGATAAAGTGTCCTGATACGTGAAATCCAAATGGCGCAGCTGACGGGGAGTAGCATTACTTATAATTCTTTGATTGGAGATGTTGATTGGTGAATTTGTTGGCGTTGGCTGCATTGTGTAGTGTTGGTTGGGCTACGTAGAAGTAAAAATGAGTGAAGAAGAGGTGAATGGTAGTCAAGTAGATCATTGAGAGGGCATCGATGATATCAATTGTGTTTACAACCCATCTCTTGCAGGTGAAATGAGAGCAGTTTGCATACCACAAACTGATGGAAATGAAATATTTGAAGTCACTAGAACAACTCTTCATCTCCTCCAAATGAGGAGACTATATGAAGGGCTAGAGCATGAAGACCCGCACGAACATGTAACCCGTTTTCATTCAAGAATGTGTCACAAGAGTCAATTTGGCTTCGGTTATTTCCCCTCTCCTTGACGGGGGAGGCTAGCAAGTGGTTAGCCGAATTACCAAACAATTCCATCACATCATTGGAGGAGCTGATTATAGCATTCAATACAAGGTTCTTTCTCCATCAAGGATGATGAAACTTAGAGACAATATTCAAGGTTTCAAGCGATGGGAGGGAGAATCCATCCATGAAACGTGGGTGAGGTTTAAGAAACTGGTACTTAAATTCCCAACTCATGGGCTACCAAACGATTTGCTACTCCAATATTTTTACTAGAGTCTTGATTCGGTTAATAAAGGAGTGGCTGATCAATTGGTACGATGGGGAATAATGTTGCAATCATTTGAGGTGGCTTCGTTTCTTCTTAATGACATGACTAAAATAAATCAAGCATGGTACACCCAAGAGGATCAAGTCTCTCAGTTTAGTTTTAGATTGACATAAAAACAACTTGATAAAGTGAGAGAGAGGGATGAAAACATCAAGAAGATGTTGACCCAAATGGAATTTCTACAAGAGTATATGAAGGGGACATGTGGAGTGTTTAGAGTTGAGGAGGTTTCTTCCTCTGGTTACTCAAGGCCGGGGGAGAATCAAGGTTGGAACTCCAAGAGATACGAGGAGGGTTTCCACCAACGCTATCTACAGCGGGGTGGGAATCAAGGTTGGAACTATCACAAGGGAGAAGAGAAAATAAGATACTATCAAGATTGGGCCGAGTAAAATGACGATTGAAACAGGGAGGAAGACTATGAAGAGAACCACACTCACTCAAGTGAGAGTCTTAAATCGAGAAAAAGTGCAAATAGTCCGAGGGTGAATGATTTGCTATCATGCATCCTTGATAAAGTCAAAGATTTGGATGACTTGTTGAAAGGGATTAAAGCCAACTTTTAATCATTGAACAATAAAGTGAACTCACACAGATGCAATCAAGATACTTGAAAGCCAGTTGAGTTCACTTTCAGCACAACTGAAACCAAAAATGATAATGAAAGATGATGATAGAGAGCTGGCCGTGGTGACTCGAAGTGGAAAGGTAGCAATAGGTTATGTGACGAGAAATGAAGAAGCTCAAATGCATGAATAAGATAAAGGGATGGAGGAAGAAGAGGCACCTGTCCATCAAAGCATTGCTAAGGAACCACAAAAAGATATGGAGAAACACAATAAAATCCCAAAATTCATTCAACCTTTACCTAAGATAGCTCCTCCATTTCCTCTACGTCTAAAGAAGAAGAATGAGGATGAGAAGTTCAAGAAGTTTTTATTGGTGTTCAAGACATTATGAATTAATCTTCCTCTTGTGGAAGCATTGTTGGAAATGCCAGGGTACGCCAAATTTATGAAGGAGTTAGTCACAAAGAAAAGGAGTTTGGATTTTGAAACAATCGAAGTCTCCCATAGTTGTAGTGCAATTATGACTAAGGAGCTGATCAAAAAAAGAGAAGATCCCGGAGTGTTCACCATCCCTTGCACCATCGGCATGCTCCAATTTGCTAAAGCCCTATGCGACTTGGGAGCAAGCATCAACTTGATACCATATGCGATCTATAAACAACTCGGGTTGGAGGAACCAAAAGCCACGACAATGAGACTCTTGATGGCAGACCGATCAATTAAACATCCTGTGGGGATACTATATGACATCTTGGTAAAGGTTGACCGATTTATTTTCCCGACTGATTTTGTCATTCTAGATTGTGAAATAGATGCTGAAATTCCCATCATTTTGGGAAGACCATTCTTGACAATCGGAAAAGCGTTGGTGGATGTTGAGAACGGAGAATTGAAGTTTAGGGTGAATGAAGATGAAGTAACCTTTAATGTGTGTAAGTCAATGAAACACCCAAGTGATATCCACATGGTCTCCACTGCTGATTTTATTGATGAGGCGGTGGCTAGTGTGAGCCATTTGATGTGTATGAGTGAGCCACTAGAAGCCGTGCTTGCTAACTATGATGAGTTTAAAATTCAAGGGTATGAAGAGGTAGTAGCAGCTCTATCAGGTTTAGGGGCGGTATTCAAAGACTCTGCTGAAATTGGACATTGATTTAAAAAATCGAGAAAATCCTCCCGCAAAACCATCAATAGAAGAACCACAAAATCTAGAGTTGAAAGTACTTCCCTCCTATCTCCGTTATGCTTTCTTGGGGACAAATAACACTTTACCGGTGATCATTGCAACTGATTTGCTTGAGTGGCAGATAAAATTGCTCATTGAAGTGTTGAGAAGGCATATCAAAGCTATAGGGTGGACAATCGCTGACATAGTGGCCATTCCTCCCAGTATTTGCACTCATAAAATTCAGCTTGATAGTGATTGTAAGCCAAGTGTTGAACATTAGCGGAGAGTGAACCCACCGATGCAAGAGGTGGTGAAAAAGGAGATAATAAAGTGGTTGGACGCATGCGTGATCTACCCTATTTTAGATAGCAAATGGGTAAGTCTGGTGCAATGTGTACCAAAAAAGCGAGGCATCACGGTAGTCCCAAATGAAAAAGGGGAGCTTGTATCTATGAGACCGGTGGCCGGGCAGACAATATGCATGGATTACCAAAAGCTAAATTCGTGGACTAAAAAGGATCACTTTCCAATGCCCTTTATGGATCAAATGCTTGATCGACTCTCCGATAGAGGTTGGTATTGCTTTTTGGATGAATATTCCGATTATAACCAAATCTCCATTACTCCGGAAGATCAAGAGAAAACAACCTTTACGTGCCCATATGGTACTTTTTCCTTCAAATGGATGTCGTTTGGTTTATGTAATGCTCTGGCTACATTTAAGCTTTGCATGCTATCTATTTTTGCAGATATGGTGGACGATTCAATGGAAGTATTTATGGATGACTTCTCGGTGGTGGGTGACACTTTTGAAGCATGTTTAGAGCACTTAGGACAAGTTCTCCAAAGATGTGTGGAGACAAACTTAGTCCTAAATTGTGAAAAATATCTTTTCATGTTTAAGGAAGGTATAATGCTTGGTCACAAAGTGTCGCAAAAAGGGCTGGAGGTTGACAAAGAAAATATTGAAGTGATTCAGAAGTTACCACCACCAATTTCAGTGAAGGGTGTTCGTAGTTTTTTGGGACATGCTAGCTTTTACCAGAGGTTCATCAAAAACTTCTCAAAGATTGCACACTCTGTATGCAAACTGTTGGAGAAAGAGGTGAAATTTCACGTTGATGATGCTTGCATGGTAACTTTCAAGTGCTTGAAAGCAAACTTGGCTTCCACCGCGATCATCATTAGTCATGATTGGTCAGAATCTTTCGAAGTAATGTGTGATGCAAATGACACGACATTAGGTGTTGTATTGGGGCAAAAATGCAACAAACCTTTTCACCCTATTTACTACGCAAGCAAACCTCTAAACAGTGCTCAACGTAACTATACAATTACTGAACAAGAGTTACTTGCGGTAGTTTATGCGTTTGAGAAGTTCCGGGCATACTTTCTAGGTACTAAAGTGATTGTTCACACTGATCATGCTACAATGCGTTACCTGATGGCAAAAAAAGACGCCAAGCTAAGATTGATAAGGTGGGTGCTTCTATTGCAAGAATTCGACTTTGAGGTCAAAGATAGAAGAGGTTCTGAAAATCAGGTGGCAGACCACTTATCAAGTTTGGAAGTCAAGGAGAATGACGAGCTCGAAATCAACATAAATGATGTTTTGTCCCGATGAGCATGTATACACGGTAACTCTCAAACAACCTCCTTGGGATGCTGATTTTGCCAATTATGTAGTGTGTGGTTTAATGCCGAAAGACCTGAACTTCTCCCTACAAAAGAGGTTCTTGTTCTATGTTAAGAAGTTCTTTTGGGATGACCCATATTTATTTAGAGACTGTGCTGACCATATCATTCGAAGATGTGTTTCGGAAGAAAAAACATTGAAATTCTCCATGCTTGTCATGCTTCACCAGTTGGAGGTCATCATGGTGGTGTACGTACAACTGCTAAAGTTCTACAAAGTGGGTACTACTGGCCGTATCTCTACATAGATGCTCATGAGTTTGTTAAGAAATGCACTTAATGTCAGAAACAAGGTGGAGTGTCCAAACAACATGGGTTGCCACTTACGCCCATCTTAGAAGTTGAGCTATTTGATATTTGGGGAATAGATTTTATGGGCCCAATTGTGAGTTCGTTTGGAAATAAGTATATCTTGGTGGCTGTTGATTATGTTTCCAAATGGGTGGAGGCTGTTGCACTTCCAAACAATGAAGAAAAAAACGTTATTCAATTTCTAAAACGCTACATCTTTGCGAGATTTGGTACTCTTCGGGCTATTATTAGTGATGGGGGATCCCACATTTGCAACAAGTGGTTCTCAGCTGCATTAAGCAAGTATGGGGTGAAACATAAAGTAGCAACTCAGTATCATCCCCAAACGAGTGTCCAGGTCAAAGTGTCAAACTGAGAGATCAAAAGCATCTTGGCAAAGACAGTGAATGCCAACAGAATAGATTGGTCTCGAAAGTTCGATGATACACTATGGGCATATCAAACCGCTTACAAAACACCGATAGGGATGTTTTCGTATTAGCTATTTTTTTGTAAATCTTGCCATCTACCAGTTGAATTGGAACACAAAGCATTGTCGGCATTGAAATCTTTAAATATGGACTGGAAAAGACCTCAAAGGAGAGATTAGAGCAGTTAAATGAGTTGGACGAATTCAGATTCAAAGCTTATGAAAGCTCAGCCCTTTACAAGGAAAAGATGAATAAATGACATGATGCTAAAATCCTTAAGAGGGAGTTTAGAGTGGGAGATTGGGTGTTACTATACAACTCTCGACTTAGACTCTTTCTAGGAAAGCTCAAGTCCAAATGGCCGGGACCGTTTAGAGTGACGCGAGTGTTCCCAAATGGTGCCATCGAGGTTGAAGGTCAAGAAGGAGCTACATTTAAGGTGAATGGGCAACACTTGAAGTTATACTTTGGCGAGTTCCAAGAGATCTCTCTGATTGAGGTGGTGTACTTGGAAGATGCTTGAGAGCATTTCCACGTCGTACCACGTCGTTAAATAAGGCACTTCTTAGGAGGCAACCCAAGTATTAATGTTTTAAATAATGTGTGTTGATTTTGCAGGTGAAGGATAATGTACGAGAAGAAGATGTTAACAACGAATCACCGAAGTCGTTCGACGAGTATGACCTCGCCCGCCTTATGGATAGCAAAGAAGGGGATGGGATTCTGGAATAGTCAGCAAGAGACCTGTATCACTCAGTGAATCGCCGATGTGCTTAGGCAACCCGACTTTCCTCGCCGTTTCTACTTCAGTGCTGGCAGTGTAACTCCCTGATTGTTCGGTGATGTTCTAAGTCCAGTATGCGATTCGTCGATCAGTTTGATGACCTTCTGCATTTCCGCCGACTTGCCCATCCTGAGGGTGGCACACACTGGAAATAAGGGTGGGATGTTGCCCATTGGGCGCATCGCCGAATCATTCCGCGATAGGTTTATTATCTCGCCGACTGGGCACTTAGTGAAGATTCCTTGTTACCTCACTCTACATGTTCACATACTAGAATTTTATCGTTATTTGCTAGTTTTATTTTTCCTTTTGTCTCTTTCTACGGTAGTGTCCATTCTCTAATCACATTAGGGACAATGTTGAGTGCTTTTGGTGGGGGTTGCACTTGGGCAGTGAATTCCTATGTATTCTGGGACCCTCTGGATTGTGTTTAATTGCAGATGTTCTCTTGCAAATTTGAGTATCGGTCTTGACCAATATCGATGATTTGAATAGTGCTCATAATCGAAAAAAAATGAATGTGTGGCTACGATGAGGCCAAATGAAGTTGTATAGACAATATGTGAACTTTTTGCATCTCGTTGTGACTAGCCAAGTATCAAATTTAGTCTCTTGTGATGAACATTGCACACTAGTGAAAGTGTGGAGTCTTGTTTGACATTGGTGTCAATGCCTTGTTTGATGAGCTTACTGTGAACCATGTGTGATGACACCTAGAATTTTCCCCGTTGGTCCCGTTGACTAAGTGATGCAATCTCTTGCTATGATTTTAGGCAATTTTGGAGAGTGTGAAACAATTTGACATTATACCTCTTTTTGTGGTTTACCTTGTGAGTGTGTTAACTTTGCTTGAGCACCCTTTTGAGCCTTACCCTTTTCTTGAAAGAAACTTGATGAAATCGTGACCTTTCTTGATCCATTACCCTTAATCCTCATGATTTGTAGTTTGTGTGAATAGCCAACTTAGCCCAAAAGCTTAAGTTGGGGGTGTGGTGAAAAGAGAAGGTAAATCAAGAAGTGCAAGGAAGTACCATTGGACCCATGGTTTTGAGAAAGATGGAACCCCTCCATATAAAAAAAAAGAGAAAAAGAAGAAAAGAATGAAAAAGAAAAAGAATGAAAAAGTTGTGGAATAAAGTTGTGAAAATGCAAAAATGAATGGGGTGTCCAACAGTCCATGGAAGATGAATAATGAGGTGACCTGTGAGCACGAATGAGAATGATGAAGAAACGGAAAGTAAGTGTTGTTCACACCACAGTTCATGAGGATTACAACCATTGAGCCTAAATGACCATATCTTTGCACTCAGCCCCGTTACAAGCCTTGAAAAGGCCTTTTTGATCTTGAATGAGCTGAAACAATTGTTGGTTGAAAATTAAGAGCAAACCTATGGGTGAAATCATGCATTGTGTTCATCTTTGTGAGTGTGAGTGTTTCATTTATTTCTGGAGCTTTAAATTGTTGAACCATTGTGTGTGAATATGGAATCATTCTTTGTGTGATGGCATTTGAGTACCTTTGTTGAGCTTGAACTTGTATTTGAAGCAAGTATTGTGAACTTGAGAATATTTGATAATGGTAAGTCACAACTTGAATCTTTGAGTGCACAATTGATCTTTGCATGAGTAAGTTGAGTCTTTTTGTGTGCATTCATGATTGATTCTTGTGTAGCACTGTTTGAGACATCCTTTTTGAACTGCAGAACTTGAGTTTTACTTTGCGGACAAGTAAAAGATTAAGTTGGGGGTGTTGATGAGTTCACGATTTGGACTCATTTAGGGCTTTATCTGGATAGATTTACTGTCCTCAAATGCTTATTTTGTGCCAATAACTGATATAGAATCCTTGATTTCCAGGTATTTGGATTTAGGGACAAAGCATGGACACTAATGTGCAAAAAGGAACGAAGCGAGCTAAAGAAATGAAAGCCTTACGATCGCCAATGTCACTCGGCGAATCGCCAAGTGACTACCCTACCTCCTAAAGTTACAGAATGCTGGAGCTGAACTGGGGGTAACTTCGGCGAGCAGCAAATCCACTCGGCAAGTTGCCGATGGTTTCGGCGAAGGATGACAAGGTCGCCAAAAGTGCTGATGAAGATCCAAACAAGTGCTGATGGGCAAGATAAAAGGAGAAAGGGTTAGTCGCGGAATCGTTCGGCGATCCCGATCTAGATCGCCTAAAATTACAGTAGCTGGACCAAGAAGAAGTGAAAAATGAAGGTGAGAGGAAGGACAGTCGGCGAGTCACCGAATTGTCGGCGAAGCCCGACTTACCTTGCCGATTGGTCTTAAACAATCACACTTCAGACTTTCTTAAATTGATTTTTTTCTAGAGAGAGAAAGCATTTAGAAACGTGAGGAGCAAAAGATTGAGAGAAAAACCACGGCTAGAGACGTTTTCCTAGTGATTTTAGCAAGAATTTCTTGGAGATTTTATAATAGAGGAGATTTTTAGTTGATTGTACTTTTCAATTTTCATTTGTACTCAGCTATGGGAGACATGATGGAGGTTGATTTTTCCTTTTTTAATATGATTGGCTAAAACCCTCTTATTGGGGTTTTGACTATGTGGCCAATTTTTGGGTTTTACTAAGTGGGTGTCATTGATTTGCAAATAATGGTGTTAATTAGAAGTAGGTCTGATTTGTTGCTGCGTTTTGAGGTCGTCTTGCATGAATAGTGTATCAAGCTCAATGTTTTGTTCTTGCTCGAGAGAGAAGTACCGAACCAAAGTCACAAATTCAGAACCCTCAGTAGTGGGTCTCCATGGTTTCAGCTTGAGAGAGTGAAACATGAAAGCTATCCTTTGTATCTAGCTCGAGAGAGTGGATTTGATGAGGACAAGGGTTGGGTATCTTCCTTTTAGTGTCAAAGTTCGAGAGCATTTGACAAAGATAAGGTAATTGTTTGAGAGAAAATTACTTTACATATAGTCCTACCTACCCACGACAGGTTATCCCTTTGAAAGCATCAATGTTCATCCACTAAGTTGAATTCAATAATTCGTTGGTCAATTCCCTAAGTGTTACCTCATTATTTGATCATCTTGAGTTAAGTGTTGAATTGGATTGATAATTACAACCTGAAATTTGAAGTTTAAACCAAAATAGTGTAGTAAGTGTTCAGTTGAAGAGTTTGTTGTCATACTTCTATAATTGAATTCGAAGGAAAAATTACTCTATGTGGGATCGACCCCAACTCACTTAGTTGGGTTATATTACTGACTAACGATCGTTGGCACTTAGTGTTGGATGAAGTCTCCTGATACATGAAATCACAAATGCAGTTCTACCTTCGTTTTTTGGCTTGCTCGAGAGAGAGGTTTGAAAACCAAAATTATTGATTGATGGTCTGTGGGTATTGGGTTGTCATGGGTTCAGCTCGAGAGAGTGAATCCTAAACCCTTTTCCACACAATCCGCTAGAGAGAGTGAATGGACTAAGGCGTAGGATGTTCTTATTTTTCTTGCTTGTTGGTGTTCGAGAGAAACCAACTTGATTCGGGGTAAAATGTTCGAGAGAAAGTTTACCTCTGCTATAGTCTAACCTATTCACTAATTTACAGCTATTTTCTAACAGTTGCAATTATCCATTTGTCTACATTAGCCTATAATCGAATCATATCCCAAGAACCTGTCTCAATATTTGTTGGTTCGTATTATTTGCTACTGTTGTAGTTGATAATTACAATCAAAACCCCATGTTATTTGACATTCGTGTCACCCCCTGACTTGAATTATGTTTTTATTTGATAATGCTTTTTCCTATGATTGACTTGAGCATATTCGTACTTTCCTATTGAATCTTAAACATGTACCACTCCCTATGGGATTCGACCCCAACTCATTTAGTTGGGTTATATACTGACACTAACGATTGTTGACGCTTAGAACTGGATTAAGTGTCCTTGAAACGTTAATCACCAACCCTTTTCAAGATCTTGTAAGGGCCATTATATCTAGGATTGAGCTTCCCTTTCTTGCCAAATCTCATCACCCCTTCATAGGTGACACTTTCAAAAAAACCCAATCATCAACTTGGAACTCTAAGTCCCTTCTCCTTATATCTGCATATGACTTTTGGCGACTCTGGGTTGTCTTAAGTCTATCTCTAATGAACTCCACTTTCTCCATAGCATCTTGAACTGAATATGGCCCTATCAAGGCTGCTTTACCTACTTCAAACAAACCAACTGGATATACAATGCCTCATAAGGGCCCATCTGAATGCTGGAATGGTAATTATTATTGTAGGCGAACTCTATAAGAGGAAGGTGATCATCCCAACTACCCTTGAAATCAATCACGCAAGTTCTCAACATGTCCTCTAATGTCTGAATGCTCTGCCTGACAATCCATCTATGAATGAAATGTTGTGCTAAGATTAACTTAAGTACCAAGATCTTTCTGAAATGACTTCCAGAAATGAGAAGTAAACTAAAGACCTCTACCTGAAATGATAGACAAAGGAATTGCATGCAACCTGACTATCTCATTAATGTAAAGCTTGGCGTAGTCTTCCGTCGAATTTGTAGTCTTAACAGCCAAAAAGCGCGCAGACTTAGTGACTCTATCAACTATAACTAAAATGGAGTCATGTTGTTTGCGAGTATGAGGTAAACCTGCGATGAAGTTCATGTTGATCACTTCTCACTTCTAAGTAGGAATATTGATATCTTGAGTAATACTTCCTAGTTTTTGATGTTCTACCTTTACTTGCTGGCAATTAGGGCACTTAGCCACAAAGTCCGCTATATCCCTTTTCATACCATTCCACCAAAAGGCTTCCAGCAGATCACGGTCCATTTTAGTGGCGCCTGGATAAATAGAATATCTGGAGTTATGGGCTTTAGCAAGAATCTTCTGTCTCAACTCACCCACCTTAGGAACACATAATTAACCCTGATAGCGAAGCACACCATCTCCCCTTGGGGAGAAAACCTCAACTCTCTGATGATGGACTGCACCCTTTAGTTGAAGCAATATCGGATCACTGTCTTGCTTTTCCTTAACCTCCACTACCAATGAAGATTCTGACACATTCTGAATTGTTAAACCACGATCTGATATGCTCATATGACGAACTCCTAAGTGAGCAAGTCTGTGAACATCTTTTGCTAGTTCCTTTCTTTCTTTCTCAACCTGTGCTACATTACCCATAAATAGTCTACTAAGAGCATCTGCTACTACATTGGCCTTACCAGGATGGCAATGCACACTCATATGATAGTCTTTGAGGAACTTGATGAGTCCACAAATTGGACTCATTTAGAGCTTTATTTTGATAGAAATAGTGTCCTCGAATGCTTATTTTATCTCAATATCTGATGAAAACTCTTAAGTTTCAGGTATTTGAAGTTTTAGTGGAAGCATGGATACTTAGGCGCAAAAAGCAACAAAAACGCTGAAAAGAACGAAGAAGCTAAAGTATGAGCATCACCAAGAACCTTTGGTAATTCACCGAAAGGACAAACTCTGCCCTTTGTTCCAGTATGCGAAACCCTGAAGGAAGAGGATAAAAAAGGCGATGAAAGGAGCAGTCGGCGCATCGCCGAATAGTTTCACGAAGTAGTACTATACCGCCCAATGGTCCAGAGCGTGAAGATGCTGAAGGCAAGCATGAAACGACGATGAAATAGAAGAAGGGCGAGTCGCCGAGTCATTCGACGACATCGACTAACTTCGCCGAAAGATCTGCGAGCACTATTTTATGAAGTCTATAAATAATGAACTTTCTATTAATTTTATAAGTTCCGAACCATTATTTTTATTTTCAAAATAGTTGGGATATTTTCTCTCAAGTTTGGAGAGGGTTTTATGGGAGACTTGAAGAGAGAAGGATTTCATCTTCCCCAAGTTGGAAGTGGGTCTTCTCTATTCTTCTTCCTTTGCTTAAATCAAGGTTTAATCTCTTATACCCATTTGATTTCACTATAATTTTAGGTGTATTTTGTTATTTCTTGATGTGTGGCTAAAAGCCCCCATTCTTGGGGTGTGATTTAGCAAATATATGCTGATATTATTGTTGGGTCTTGGTTGCCGATAGGTTAGATTTAGTTTCATGGTGATTTCACCTAGTGGTTGTGGTTTAACCTAAAGGGTTTGTAGTTGCAAATACAAAGCCACCCATGTGTTTTCGGCTTTCCCGAGAGGGAGGTCGCGAAACCAAGACCACTAGACTGATGGCCTAAGGAGTGGGTCGACATGAGGTTCAGCTCGAGAGGCTGAGCCCTAGTCCCATATCCTAACACTCAGCTCGAGAGAGTGAGTGGGGTAAGGCGTAGGCTGGTCTTCATGCGGCAAATGGGTGTCCGAGAGGAACCCATTTGAAACGGGGTAAGTTGCCCGAGAGGGAACTTATTTCCATCTAAAGCTTAGCCTAGTCACTATTATTTTACAAATTTTTGATTGAAAGCATGTACCCAACAATTTATCTCAACTTGTATTGCCGTCACACCCCAAGAGCTTTTCCCCATACTTGATTTTCTTGTTAATTTTTGCTATTTTTACTACTTGTGACAAAAACCCCAATTGATATTTGACACTTTTGTGTCACCCCCTTTAATATACAATGTTTTTGTTCGTTAATGTCTTTAGCTATGACTAGTTAGAGCTTAATTTTATTTTTCTATCAATTCTCAAAACCACTCCCTTGGGACACGACCCCAACCTTTAGTTGGGTTACTATACTATCGATGATCGTAGACACTCATACCATAAGTTAGTGTCGTTGGTCACGATAAGCATCAAAATGGCGCCACTACCGGGGACTGGTGTTATTTGAGAAGTTTTAGATTAGTAGAATTTTTGTTCTTCTTAGTTGCAGTTCACTAACTTTACTTTTTGTCTTGTTTTTCGTTGAGTTGTCTATTTCGGTGAGCATGGCTGAGTAAAGTAGTGGCAAATTGGTTGAAATGAGCCAAGGAGTCCCAAAGGACCTCACACTGACTCCACTGGCATCTCAGATAAACGACTTATCCTCCAAAATCTCAGAGGTGGAAGTTCAATGCAATTGCAGGGGGAGGTACACACCCCCTCATGAGCGGAGGAAGTCTAGAAATGGGTAGAAACATCGTGTCGAGGACACACGTTAAATCATTCTCTAAAAGATCACCGATCAAGATCGGGTGTTGGAAGAAATGAAGGAGAATGTTGAAGTGTTCAATCAAATGATTGGATCTCACTCTAGATCAATCCAGCTGATCAGGTCATTCCTGAGTTTTGCAGTACCTCATCTCCACCCAAATGACTTATTGGGGTCACCTAGGGACACTAGGGCTAACCCCAATAACGGAGAGTGAGACAAAACTTACGCGTGCCACGATGTAAAATAAGGCGCTTTTTGGGAGGCAACCCAATGTTTTACTGCTTTTAATTATTCTGTTCGAATAATGGTGTGCTGATTTTGTAGGGTAAAATGAGAAAGGTGTTGAGAAGTGCAAGTTGGCGCGCCAAGGACCCAGTGGGTGAGTCGCCAAATCTATTGGTGACTCCGACTTAATCCGCCGTTGGGACCCTAAAATAAGGAATGTCCTGTAAAACTCGGCGAGGTAAGTATGTGTTCGGCGCGTCACCGATTTTATCGTTGATAAGACTAACGTCGCCGAACGACAGAGAACTGAACGGTTATATAAAGGCAAAAATTCAAAATTTTTAAATCTCTCACTTTCCCTCGTCTCAAACTCCTCAAAATCACACCAAAGGTACTTTTTCTTAGATTTTTACCTTTCCATTAGTATTTCAATTGGTAAATATTGCTTGGGGTTGGATCTCTTTGCTGCCTAGCATTTCAAAAAGCAATTTGATCGGCATTAAAGGTTAGCCCATAAAACCCCGAATTTATCTTAAAAGTTTTTGCAGTCCTTTGCAATTGTAGTATCAGGATGACGTGTGCTGGGCCTCTCTAATAGAAATAAGTTGATATGCTATGTGTAATCCGTACTTAGTTGCCTGAAATATTTTAATAGTCGAATGCCTTGTTGTTTGTGCTTTAATTTGATTGCGATGGAAATGAGTCTCGCTTAATTTTCATTGTATTGGTTGGGTAACACCTAAATAGCCCACATTTGTGCTAAATAACAAAAGTTGCTAAATGATGGAATGGGTGACGACATTCTTAAGGGTAATCGTAGTTAAATGACCAAATTTGGCAAAACCGGAAGAAGTCTGAGTGCTCCGGGGTGATGGGAAGTTTGGGTTTTAGGTGAATTTTGTGTGTGCATGCTTTGATTTTGCTTTTGAAGAACGTAAGGTCAGTTTCAAGAGTTGGGTTGAAAAATGGGCACGTTGTGTCATTCGGTGAGCTGGGTCGAGCTCACCGAATGACTCAGTGGTTCGCCTATTGGTTAAAGACCGCCCTTAATCCATGTTCTTCGTGCTATAAGATCTGTAACTTTCGGCAGACACATTCATGATCGCCAAAAGTAGTCAGCGATTCGCCGATAGGACTTTGGATCGCACTTTGCATGCCTCTTTTCTCTCTTTCACTGTATCTTTCGGCGGAAAACTTTGTCATCGCCGAAAGAAGTTGGCGACTCACCGAGTAGACTTTTCCATCACCAATTTGCCTTGGTTGCAAGCTAATCCACTAGGCGAGCTCGACCTTGATCGCCAAAGAGGTTTGGCGAATCGCCGAGTGGAACGGCGAACCTATCTGCAACAATTTTCTGTATTTAAATTTGATTGCTTTTTCGACTAATCATAAGACTATTGCAGGTATGGTACACACCAGCTCCAACACGAAACTCCATAAGAAAGCAGAACCACACATTCGTATTAATGAATGAGGCTCAAATCCTCCGAAGAGAGGAGGGGAAGATCTCCAACACGGTAAAAGCAAAAAGAAGAAAAGCATAGCAAAGAAATGGGTAGTTGTTGAGGCCAACACTGATTGGGATGAGCTTGAAGATGACCAACCATTGATTCAACGACAAAGCAGACTGAGAAATCTGTCTCAATCCTCACCCACTAGAGTTTCATCAGATGCTGCCACCTCAACCAGGGTTACCTCAGCCACAGCTCCCCTTGAACCAAATCCAGAGCTAGCACATGCACCTCCAGTGGCTCCTACACCTCCTGTTGTGCCTTAACCTAGGATGCTTAATAGGTTAAAGGGTGATGGGGTCCAGACCATCATAGAAGAGAAGTTCCTTCCTCCTCTTCACAGGATTCAGGTGCTTCTTCTTCCTACCAGCCAATTAAGTTCACTCAGGGTATGATCCTAAAGATGTGGCGTCTTGCCCAATCAGCCGAGGCACGGACATCTAGGCTGGAGAAGTCAGTCCTAGGGATGATTGAGAGAGCTATAGCCGCTGCACTTGCCCCCATCCATACCTCTGTCGATGCTTTGACCTTGAGGGTTATAGCATGTGAGCGCAGACAGGGGAGGTCATTTGAGGTACCGACTTTACAAGCTGATGTTGCGGGTCTGCTGAGGGACGTAGACTCTCTGAAATCTGTTGACTTTAATGACTTGATGAGAACCACTAAGAATCGAGATGCACCTGGAGAGGCAGCAGCTGTAGATGCAAATGCAAATGCTGAGACTGATGAGGAGCTGACAGCAGCACAGGAGGAGCAGAACATCTTTAGGAACCTGTTGGATCTGGTAGGGACAGTTGTGCACCCGGTGATCCAGGCATCGCATGCTGAGACGTCCACAACAGCCCCTACAGGACTTGGCACTACTGCTCTTGATATGACTACTCTGCGCACTAATGCCCAATTACAGACTGCAGCTCAGAGTTCTGATGCCCCGACAAGAAGAGAGGCTGTATAGATAGGATTTCCCTTTACCTCTCTCCTTGTTTTGCTTTGATTTTATTTTTAGATACTATTACTCACATTTGAGGACAAACACATTTCTTTTGTGGTGGGGTGAGGCTCACCTTGTTTGCTTATTTTGAATGAGGTTTTCTGTATATATTTGGGTTGTCTATTTTTAATTGTATTTTTAAAACAGCTTTGCGATTGTTTGAGCTTGTGGCTCCGTTTCCTTTTCCGTTTATTTGTAATTGCAAAATGATTGAATTTTTTGCACATATTTGCCACCTTTCGTGAGTTGAATGTGGCTGTTCTTTCGCAAAAAAATTATTCTCGGTTTCGATCAATACCAATGACTTGAATAGTGCTCTCAATTGAACGAACATGAATGTATGACTACGATGAGGCCAAATGAAGTTGCATATACAATATGTGAACTCGTTTCATCTCGTTGTGATTAGCCATTTATAGAATTGATTCTCTTGTAATGACCATTGCACACTAGCGAAAGTGTGTAGTCTTGTTTGACTTAAGTGTCGATGCCTTGTGTGATTAGCTTGCTTTGAAACTTGCATGAATAAACCTAGAATTTGCCCTGTTAGTCTGATTGATTTAGAAATGTGTCCTCTTGATATGATCTTAGGCAATTTTAAAGAGTGAGAGACAAATTTAACATATACCTCTTTTGTGGCCTACCCGTGAGCGTGTGAAACTCTTTTGAACACCCTTTGAGCCTTACCTTTCTTTGGAAGAACCTTGATGAACCCTAGACCTTACTTGACCCGCTACCTGTAATCCTCTTATTTTCTGATTTAGTGAATAGCCAACTTAGGCCAAAAGCCTAAATTGGGGGTGTGGTGAAAAGGAAAAGGAGAAGTCAAGAAGTGCAAGAAAAGTCCCCCATAAATTGTGTAGCACTGTTTGAGACACCCTTTTTGAACGGCTGAACTCAAGTTTTCTTGAGGACAAGCAAAAGTTTAAGTTGGGGGTATTGATGAGTCCAAAAATTGGACTCATTTAGGGCTTTATTTTGATAGAAATAGTGTCTTCGAATGCTTATTTTGTCTCAATATCTGATGAAAACTCTTAAGTTTCAGGTATTTGAAGTTTTAGTGGAAGCATGGATACTTAGGCGCAAAAAGGAACAAAAAGGATGAAAAGAACGAAGAAGATGAAGCATGAGCATCGCTAAGAACCTTTGGCGATTCGCCGAAAGGACAGATTTCGCCCTTTGTTCCGGTATGCGAAGACCTGAAGGAAGAGGATAAAAAAGGCGATGAAAGGAGCAGTCGGCGTGTCGCCGATTAGTTTTGCGAAGCAATACTATACCGCCCAATGTTCCAGAACTTGAAGATGCTGAAGGCAAGCATGAAACGACGATGAAACAGAAGAAGGGTAAGTCACTGAGTCATTCGGCGACATCGACTAACTTCGCCGAAAGATCCGCTAGCCCTATTTTCTGAAGTCTATAAATACTAAACTTGTTATTAATTTTATAAGTTCCGAACCATTATTTTTATTTTCAGAATAGAAAAGTACTTTTTGGGATATTTTTTCTCAAGTTTGGAGAGGGTTTTGTGGGAGACTTGAAGAGAGAATGATTTCATCTTCCCCAAGCTGGAAGTGGGTCTTCTCCATTCTTCTTCTTTTGCTTAAATCAAAGTCTAATTTCTTATACCCATTTGATTTCACTATCATTTTAGGTGTATTTTGTTATTTCTTGATGTGTGGCTAAAAACCTCCATTATTGGGGTGTGATTTAGCAAATATATGCTGATATTATTGTTGGGTCTTGCTTGCTGATAGGTTAGATGTAGTTTAATGGTGATTTCACCTAGTGGCTGTGGTTTAACCTAAAGGGTTTGTAGTTGCAAATACAAAGCCACCCATGTGTTTTCGACTTGCCTGAGAGGGAGGTCGCGAAACCAAGATCACTAGACTGCTGGCTTAAGGAGTGGGTCGACATGAGGTTTAAGGCCGAGATGGTGAGCCCTAGTCCCATATCCTAACACTCAACTCGAGAGAGTAAGTGGGGTAAGGCGTAGGCTGGTCTTCATGCGGCAAATGGGTATCCGAGAGGAACCCATTTGAAACGGGGTAAGTTGCCTGAAAGAGAACTTATTTCCATCTAAAGTTTAGCCTAGTCACTATTATCTTGCAAATTTTCTATTGAAAGCATGTACCCAACGATTTATCTCAACTTGTATTGCGGTCACACCCCATGAACTTTTCCCCATACTTGATTTTCTTGTTAATTTTTGCTATTTTTACCACTTGTTACAAAACCCCGAATTGATATTTGACACTTTTGTGTCACCTCCTTTAATTTACAATGTTTTTGTTCGTTAATGTCTTTAGCTACGACTAGTTAGAACTTAATTTTATTTTTCTATCTATTCTCAAAACCACTCCCTTGGGATACGACCCAACCTTTAGTTGGATTACTATACTATCGATGATCGTTGACACTCATACCGTAGGTTAGTGTCGTTGGTCACAATAAGCATCAGAACTCAAGCCACCTCCTCTGGAGAAGATTCAACTTTTTCTGGGTGAACACACATTGAAGGCTCTTATGGTCTGTGAACACATCTACTTGAACACCATACAAGTAATATCTCCAAATCTTAAGTACAAACACCACTGCTGCAAGCTTGACGTCATGAGTTGGATAGTTCTTCTCATGCACCTTAAGTTGTCTAGAAGAATAAACTATAACATTACCTCACTGCATCAACACATACCCTAGGCCGACTTTGGAGGCATCACAATAGATAGCATAACCATCTGAACCCTCTGGCAGAGTCAAACATGAGTTGTAGTCAACCTAGTTTTCAGTTCCGCAAAGCTTTTCTCACAATTATATGACCACTGAAACTTGACCTTTTTTTAGTCAACTTAGTTAATGAAGATGCTATGGATGGAAATCCTTCCACGAACCTTCTGCAATAAGTAGCCAAGCCCAATAAACTTTTGATATTTGTAGGAGAGGTAGGTCTGGGCCATTGTTTCACTGCTTCTATTTTCTGAGAATTCACTCAGATCCCTTCGCTAGACACAATCTATCCAAGGAAAGCACATGATTGCAACCAAAACTCACATTTGCTAAACTTAGCAAATAACTGGCGATCTTTGAGAGTTTGCAGGACAACCCTCAAATGATTCGCATGTTCTTCCTCATTCCTAGAGTAAATAAGGATATCATCAATAAAGACGATAATGAACAAGTCCAAATCGTGCTTGAAAACTTTGTTCATCAAATCCATGAAAGCTGTAGGCGCATTGGTTTGTCCAAATGACATAACTATAAATTCATAATGACCATACTGAGTTCTGAAGGCTATTTCTGAGATGTCACTATCTCTGACTCTAAGTTGATGATAATAGGATCTGAGGTCTATCTTTGAGAAATGGCTAGCACCTTGAAGTTGGTCAAACAAGTCATCAATCATGGGAATAGGTACTTGTTCTTGATTGTGATGTTGTTTAACTACCTATAGTCAATGCACATTCTGAGAGAACTAACTTTCTTTTTCCCGAACAAAACTGGTACACCCCATGGGGAAATATTAGGTCTAATGAAGCCCTTATCTAGAAGGTTATTCAACTGCTCTTTCAATTGCCTAAGCTCAGATGGAGCCATTCCCTAAGGAGCAATACAAATCGGTTGGGTATCTGGAAGGAGATAAATTCCAAAGTCAATTTCCCTTGCGGGGAGGAACTCTGGGAAGATCTTCTGGAAACACTTCTGGGAACTCATTGACTACTGGAACTGACTCAAGAGTTGGGGTTTCAGAGGTAGAATCCTTAACCCAAACTAGATGATAGAGATACCTCTTCAAAATCATCTTTCTGGCCTTAAGGTAGGAAATGAATCGACCCATAGGCGCTAAGCTACTACCTTTCCATTCTAAGACTGGTTCGTCTGGAAACTGAAAACGAATAATTTTAGTTCTACAATTGACCAAGGCATAAGAGGAATGTAACCAACCATGCCTAGAATGATATCAAAGTCTACAATTTCGAACTCTACAAGATCTACTGAGGTGACATTCTGAGAAACTGTGACAGGGAAATTTTTGTATACCCATCTAGCTATAACTGGGTCACCAACTGGAGTCGAGACTGAGAAGGGTTTTGAGAGAGTTTTTGGACTAACATTGAAGTTGACTTCTATATAAAGAGTTACAAAGGAAAGAGTAGCCCCTGGATCTAACAATGCATAAACATCTAAGTCAAAGACTCGTAACGTACCAGTGACTACATCAGGAGAATCTCCCTGATCCTGGCAAGCCTAAAGAGCATACAACCTGTTTTGGCGCTGTCCGCCACCTGTACCAAATGAGTTACCCTGCTGAGTCGGGTGACCAGCTGGTGCTACCGAAGTTGTAGACTGAGCTCTACCATTGTTACCTCTTTGGCCTTGTTTAGTAGAAGGACAGTCTCCTAACCTTTGACCAGATTGACCACACCCAAAGCATCCTTCCCTTCCTACAAGACACTCACCCAGATGGTTCTTACCACACTTTGGACAAGTTGGGTACGTTCTGATGCCTGGAATACTACCTTGAGACTTAAATCCCGATGCCCTACCTTTCTGATCAGTTCAACACTTGGAGGATGCAACACTAGCTAATGAAGGTGCTAAAGCTGAAGACTTTTGCTGAAACTGCGAGCGATTTCCACCACCTGATTTCTGTTAAGAATACTCATAGTTGCCTGTTCTAGCCTTCTTATTATCCTTAGCTTGTTCCTTAAAATTATCACCCTCAACCGGCTGAGCATGAGTCATGAGCATAGAGATGTTCATATTTCCCAGCAACATAGCATTCCTACACTCTATTTTCACCAAGTCGGATACCCCATATAGAAACTTGTTCATTTGAGCCCTGGAATCGGCAACCACGTGAAGAGCATACCTGGAGAGTTGGGTGAACTTGAGTCTATACTCTTGGATTGTCATACTACCCTGCCTCAAATTCATGAACTCCTAAGCTTTTGCTTCCCTCAACTCTCTTAGGAAGAACCTGCCCAGAAAAGTCTCACTAAAGCATTCCCAAGTGATAGGAGTTGCATTGTACCTATGTTCTCTTTCCACTGAGTATACCAGATTTGTGATGATAGGATGCCAACTCTACCCTATCATTACATGTCACTTGCATCACTCCAAAGATCTTCTTGACCTCATCTATGAAGTTTTGGGGATCCTCACCAATCTGCGATCCTATGAACTCAGGTGGATTCATCCTAACAAAATCACGAACCCTGGCTGCCACTGATCCACCACTAGCATTTGCAGGAAATGGAGCCTGCTGGTTGTTCTGGTTAGTCACACTCTGAGCCAAAAGTTCAATGGCGTTCTGAAACTCAGCTTTTGAAACTTTTGAATCTGGGACCGAAGGAGTTGTGTTAGCATTTCATGCATTCACATTCCTTCCATAAGCTCTACGAGGAGGCATAATCTCAAAGCATATAACAAAGGATTAGAACGAGGAATTAGATCATACCTTACGCACGATAAGAGTAACAAGAAAATGAAGTTTTCCTAAAACACTTCACAACCTCCTTCTCATTAGATGTGGTGCAGTTCACACCCATGAAAAGAACTCTACATAGTGTGGCTTTTCAGAAATCCTAGGACTCTAAAACCTAAAGCTCTAATACCAAGTTTGTCACACCCCGAAGCTACCCCTAGGATGCGGACACGGGACGTAGGATCACGAATGACCCCAAGCTAACCCTGTTGGCATATCATAAGCATACTTAAAGATGAACTGAATCAATGAATACTGTGTGAAAGCTAGTAAATAAATAATTTGAAATTGTGGGGAATACCCATATACTATCTAAATATATGAAAGCTAAGAGTTTAACATCAACTGAAAAGTCAAACTCAAATACTAAAGCTGAAACTCACTATGTCTGAAAATAGCCTCTAACTGACTAGAAGTGCTGTGACATGCCCCCAGTTAAATCTAGAAAAAACTGAAACTAAAACTAAAAACAAAGGAAACATGTTTTTTGTCCTCGGAGAATGAGGACTCACCACTGATACTGTTGAACTGAATATTGGGAACCGATCTATGCGTGATCTAGAAGCACAAGAAGATGTAGCGCAGAGTATGCGTCAGTACTTGAAAGGTATTGAGCATGCAGGATAGAGTAAAGCTGAACAATAAACATAATTGAACCAGAGTATATGATTGAGCAATGATTTGAGATAAGCATGATACTAAATTGAGAATACGGAACATGAAATAACTGAATGCAATGGCCAAGTTTATAACATGCTGAAACTGAAATCTAAACTAAAATTAATAACCTGGTCAATGCACTAGGATCTGACTCTAAGGGAGCTACTAATAACCGACATAAAACCACATGAGCTAAATGTGGAGTCCGATGTATATGCCCCATCGAGAGGATCCAATTTACTAGGTATAGAGGCATGGCTGGCGTGATCACTAAAATGAGGGAACTTACAACCTACAGGGCACGTAGTTCTTGGACTTGAGGTTGGCTGACCCTAATCCACTCGGTATTAATATTCTACCAATTGATTATGAAATTAACCATTAATGACTGAATTTCTATAATACTGAATAGCTTCAAATATTGACATGCTAACTGAAAATGCAACATTAATGTACTGATAATGAACATTCAATTCTGAGGCATGTATATCTAAAATAACTGACTTAGCATGTGTAATTCATGAACTAAAAGAACTACATAACTAGGGTTCTGAATTTATGAAATAATCTACACAAAACGATACTAAAATCATGATAATATGATTTGGATCATTCTAACATCTAAAACCCAACAATTTCTAACATTAAAAAACTCTAGATTTAGATGATATTAAGGGAATCAAGACTCTGACTGAAATCTAGGGACCTAATGAGTGAAAGGAACCCACTAGTGAAATACCACATACCTGATGACGAATTTCACGGAGAAATCTTTTGATTTCGGGGCTGGAACTGATGAAAGCTTGCTGCATTTTAGAGTTAGGGTTGGTCGACTTCTCCTCTGATTTTTCCTCTAATTTTCGCTTGACATGGGTGAATAATTGATTATGTTAGGTTCTAATTTGTTTACCAGGCTAAAACTGACCAAAACCACATAGTTTAGGGGTTAAACGACGCAGTTTAGGTGTCCAATGCATAGGGGAAAAGACAAAACGACCCCTGACTTCAGGATCTGACGGGATGACCACGACCCCTATGACGGGCCGTCAAAGGGACCACGGATTGTGGAGTTGGTCGTGGTCCTTGGTCCACTAGCTACTGGTTCTAGGCCTCCCTACCACGGTCCACTTTATGGACCGTGTGAAGGATCACGGACCATGAAGGTCCTTGTGATCCTTCACCTGGGTTAGGGGTTGCATTGGCTCAACTTAACGGAAGCCACAACAGCTTGTCGTCGAGACCACAACCCATGAAGGATTCCGTGGTCTGACGTCTGAGCCTGGTGGATTCTATCTGACTTCCACGAGCACCACTACAGCTCGTATGGTGTTCCATGGCCCGTGAAGGGTCTCGTTGTCCACCTCTTCGGGGGAGGGCCTAAGTCCACGGGCAGGTCAACAGACCATGGACCCTTCCGTGAACCCTGTCATGGTTCACTGGTTCTGGTGATTTTTCTGCTATATTTTTCTAAGTCTGGGTTCCGAGGTGTTACAAGCCTCTTCTTATTTTATTACTCCCTTCATTTTATATTACTTGATAATCGTTATTTGTTTTTACTAAATGAACATTCTTTGAATTTTAAATATAAATGCTATTACTATTTTATAGGGTGAAAGTTATTTTCATACCCAATTTTGCTTTAAAAATCAAACTCCCCATCAACTTTGAACAATAATAAACTCCCCTTTAGCCTAATTAAATCTTTAAAATGCCTATTATACCCTTTCATTATCAATTTTTTTAACTTCTTTAAGAATCATGATATTTTCATACCTTTTTTAATTCATATAACATTTTTTATAATAGCATAAATATTATCTTTTGGACGGAAAAAAGTGAGAAATTCTAATTTCTATATATAATAAAGCTAGATGTAGACAAACGGATGTGGCACCTCTCTATGTCATTCATATTTATCTTTTTTCTCCCTTTTTTTTGAATTGTTTTCTTCATTTTTATTAGACGATTTTATGCTTAATAATTAAATAAATTATCATATTTACTATGTCTAACTATATTTCATGAGTTACAAAGAAAAACATCTACCTATTTGCATTCTCTGCTTAAATAATATGTCTCTTCAACTTCCTTTTACCAATCTTTCATAATTTAATTCATCTATAAATAACAATCATCTATGGAGTTGTTAGCTACTCATTTTCATTTTGTTCTTCTCCTTCTCCCTCTCTTTCTCCTTCTCCTTCCCTTTTTTTTAATCAATATATCGTCTTTCCTTTCAATTTTTTTCCTTCATTCGGTTCATCAAGCATGTGCTTAATATTCAAAAGAGATGACATAGAAAAAGTGACACGCCAACTTAGGATCACTTTATTGAAGATGATAGATATATACTCTTCAATTTTCTTCTTATGTCATAATAGCCAAACACAAGTTCATCAAGATGAAAAGATAGTTTGATAGTAGTGTAACATTCACAAAAGAGAAATGGTCAGATTAATTTGACTTAAATTCATTAAGATACGAAGATTGAAGTTTTATGACAGTGACGAAGATCATCAAGAAATAGTCAAATTAGTTTGATAAAGTAGAAGTTTAAATGATTTACAAATCTGTCTATCTGTCTGTCTATCCATCTATCCATCCATCCATCCATAAATCCATCTATCCATTCATCCATCCATCCATCTATCTATCTATCTTAAAAGAATGAACTCCCTAACCTTAATGTTAAATTACTATAATACCCCAACTTAAAACACATACTTTAGTTTATATCCTATATTTAATATTTTATTTATTTACGCTATATTATATTGAAAGTAGGCACATTTTCACATTGATGGTTAGTGACTTTTCAGAAGGGTTGAAGTCTTTTATAGAGTTACGACTTTTCGATGATTTATGACACTTTTAAACTACGAATTTTGTAAGTTTTCTATTCTTCTTCTTAAAACAAGGAAGATTGTGAGAGTTGTTCAATTATGAAATTACAATATTTTTTGTGGTAAATTAGATAGATCAATAAAAATTGATGCAACAAAGAGAATAAAATAACTCAACTTCAAACGAGAAGAGTATCTTGACAATTGATATGTACTTATCTTCATAGCCATAAAATATACTTTTGCAACAACTTCTAGCTAACAAAAAGTAAAATGATTTTTCGTTGTACAAACTACAACGTGGTGTTCAGAATCTAAAAAGTCTCAAACTGTTGGAGAAAAGGTATTTGATCAAAAACTTGTTTGAAGAGTCCAAACTATATTTAATAAGTATTCTTTCGTTTCCAATTTATTTATTGTACTTTTATTTTTATTCAGTTTAATATAGAATGCTCTTTTTTCTTGATGGTGGGCACACATCTTTAAGGCCACAAAGTTAAAAAACATTTTTATATGTTCGACATATGATCCTTACATTAAAAGTCTTCTTTATTTTTTAAAATTTCATATCAAATTAAAATTAGAACAATCTATATCTATCCTTTTTTTTTTATCCATCTATCTATACCACCTTAAAATAATGAACTATTTAACTTAAATGTTAAATTATTATAATACCCCCAACTTAAAACATCAAATGTAATATATTTTCTATATTTTATATTGTATTATATTTATTTACGTGTATTATATATTATATTATATTAAAGACAGACACCTTTTCACATTGAAGGGTTGTGACACTTTTGAAGAGTTACAACTTTTTCAATGAGTTATGCCATTTTTTAATGGTTGTGAATTTTCTATAGGATTGCGACTTTTCAGAAGACTTATGACTTTTCTGAATGATTGTAACTTTCCGAAGAGTTATGACTTTTCCGATTAGTTATGATCTTTCTGATAGGTTGTGACTTTTCTAAAGGGTTGTAACTTTTTTTTTAAGGCACAATATGCAGTTTTTCATACACTACCCTTCATTGGCTATAAAAAGAAGGGCTTCCTCAAATTTTTAAACTACATTTAAAAACAAAAAAATGTATTATTCTTCTTCTTCTTAAAACACCCTATTTAGTATATCATTTATATTTTTATGATAGAAAACAACATGCACATACTAATACTACACATTTTTAAACTATGCTTTTTTATGTGTTTTCTATTCTTCTCTTCTTAAAACCTCAAGTTTGATTTATAGACATTGACAATCTCAAAGTTCAGTAAAATTATAACACTCCCTAACATGAATGTTAAATTAATCTAATACTCCAACTAAAAACATTCAATTTAGTATATCCTTTATATTTTATATCAATATTTATTTATATTATATTATATTATATTAAAAGTAAGGACACTAACAATACAATAATAACAAAGTAATGCACTCTGGGGAAGGGAGGAGAAAGTATATTTAAGAGGTGTAACTAAGAGATTTTAAGAGTGACTAATTTTTTATTTAATAATATTAACATTAATTTTAAAAATATTGTGATACATGATTTGATATTCACGTGCAACACACGTGCATCAAAACTAGCATATATATATATATATATATATATATATATATATATATTTCATTTTCTAATGTAATAAATTTATCAAATACAATATTAATATCTTCATATCTCATTATTGTCATTTATTTCATTTTCTATGTCTCTATTCAATTTATCAATTACATTTCTTTATTTTTTTAATCTTTTCTCTATTTTCTCTTATTTTCTAATTAAAGGATTAAAAGAAAAGCAACAACACTATTTATTTTTTCCTCAACTTCTTCGGCATTTTACTTTCTTTTTTTATTAGTACTTTATCTTCTTTTTTTATTAATTTTTTTTACCCTTTACTCACTTTTTGGTTGGTAAATTACTATAAAGTCCACTCATTATTATTTTTAATGAAAGAAACGATAATGGATGTGTCCAATTGTTACAGCCTTCTCATGTTCAATATTTATGGAATGTTACAACCTTTCCATATTCCATTTTAATGGATGATAATAATTTCATTATTAGATTCTCTACTCATCCAAAGGTATTATGACTAGCCGTCCATAAAAATTTCAACAATAAGTAACAAACAGATTTTGTTGGTTAAAATTTTTTATATCACTATGAGTAGATTTATATCACAATCAACACTAATAAATATAAAATATGAACAAGTGGAAGAAGTAGATCTATATGAGAGATATCTTGACGATGAAAAAACTCTCTATGACTAAAGAGCAATTGAAAATCAACAATAGACATTTAATTTATTTTGTTCGAGTGTTTGTTTGAATATATTTAGGATAATTTTATTTATTTATTAGTTTTTAAAATATCTTTTATGAAATTTTTGAATGCTCATTTCTGATTTCTCCATTTTGTTCTTCTTTTTTTGTTGGGTTAAAAGACCACCTTATTTATTGCATCTAATTTTTTTTTTTAATTTTAAATATTATGTTGTGGGCATTGAAGAAACACAATAATTGTATAATATATATATATATACACACATTCATTAGACAATTGTTGAATGCTCATTTCCGATTTCTCCATTTTGTTCTTCTTCTTTTTTTTGGGTTAAAAGACCTTCTTATTTATTGCATCTAATCTTTTTCTATTTTAAATATTATGTTGTGGACATTGAAGAAACACAATAATTGTCTAATATATATACACACACGAGCAATGAACACACACAATTTTTTTTTAAAAAAAAGTTCAAGAATTGTTATATTAGAATTAATATTACATGCGATTTTATGGAAGTAAGGGTAAAACTTTAGGAGATGAAATGTTAGAGATTTAAAAAAAATAAAACATAGTGTTAACAATAAAACTTAAAATATAGAATTTGAGATTTTTAAAAAATATTCTCAATTATTTTAAATTTTCAAATATAGTGAAAATATTAGTTTATACGTCTAATGAAACTTTTTGTAATTGAGAAAAGCGCGGCTACGTTTACTAGTTAAGTATATAAGCTAATGATGTTCTATAATGAAGTAAATTAGCATAATATAAAAATTAATTTTATTAATAATAATCAAAACTCTAATATTTATTTATTCAAGTAAAAATAACAGTGAATTATAACTGTATAAACATACTTCGATGTATCAAATACAAAATAATCAATTTAATTAAGGTATGTTTTTAAAGATTATATTTATTTAGATTTATGTAATATTCCATAAATGTCAATCAAAACTTATTTGTTATATAGAGAATAGAGAATACCTCTACCGATTATATTACTTGACCCTCATTATAAAAATAGTTGTTTTAATTTACTTATCAAAAAAATTAAATATTTTTTATTTCTAAATTAATATTAGATAGGAAAATTACATAAATACACATCTCATTTCACTATAATCTCTAAAACTCCCTACCATTTAAAAAAAATTCAAAAATCTTCTCCCGGATACATCACTTCCCTCTAGATGATACATTCATATCCCCCTCTCGGATACACCTCTCTCCTCTATGATATATCCCTCCCCTCTCAGATACATCTCTCCCCTATGTATCGAGATGTCTTATCTCATCTCTGATACATCTTCATCCTCTGTCGAATACATCCCTCCCCTATGTAGTAGTAATGGTCAAGTAATATGAAACGCATGGAGTAAGTGAGTGGAAAAAACAAAAATACACACATACATACGTATACACACGCTTAATGCATATTGTTTTGAAATAACTGTCCTAAAAATTTAGAAATTATAAGAAGAAGAAGAGGAAGAGATATTGGAAATTGAATTGATTGATCATTCTCTCAAGTTGATGGGATTAAATAGTTGTTACAGATAATGTAAGGAAAGAAGATAATAAAATATTACACAACCTCCTGACTGCCTAATTAAAGAGATTAGGGAATATTCTCATATCTAGATTATTTAATCAGACCATATTTAAATATTTCCGTATCTACACTGTCCAAATACACCATAATTAACACCCCCTCGAGCTGGAGCATATAAGTCATACGCTCCTAGTTCGCCACAAATATAGTCAATTCTAGATCCTCGAAGTGATTTTGTGAAAATATCTGCCGGTTAATCTTTTGAGTTGACAAAACTTGTGGTGATGTATCCAGACTCAATCTTCTCTCGAATAAAGTGACAATCTATCTCAGTGTGCTTCGTTCTTTCATGGAGTACTGCATTAGAAGTGATATGTAGTGCAACTTAGTTATCATAAATCGATGTCATCAGATCAACTCCTCCCATCTTCAATTTTTGGAGAAGTTGTCTCAACCATATAAGCTCATATGTAGTTAGTGTTATAGCTCGATATTCTACCTCTGCACTTGATCTATCTACGACAGCTTGCTTTTGACTTTTCCAAGATATTAGATTTCCTCCAACTAGAACACAATAGCCTGAAGTGGACTGCCTATCAGAAGGAGATCATGTCCAATCTGCATCAGAATATCTAACAATGTTGGTGTGCCCCTTATATTCATACAATAAACCTTGTCCTGCAGAGTTTTTGATATATTGCAAGATGTGAATCACTGCATTCCAATGACTATCACAAGGTGATTGCAAAAATTGCCTAACTACACTAACAACAAAAGAGATGTTTGGTCGTGTTATCGTAAGATAGTTGAGTTTGCCAACAAGTCTCCGATATCTGCTAGGATCTTTTAGAGGCTCCCTCTGTCCTGGAATAAGCTTAGTATTTGGATCCATTGGATTGTCCACATGTTTGCAATCCAACATACCAGCATCTTCCAAAATGTCTAAGGCATATTTCCTTTGAGTAATGGCAATACCATGGTTAGATTGTGCCACTTCAATGGCCAGAAAGGATTTCAACTTGCCCAAATCCTTACAACTTGAGAGGTGTTGTTTGAGTTGAGCAATACTTTCATAATTATCTCCTGTGATAACAATATCATCAACATAAAAAGTTAAAAATACATGTTTTCCATGAGACATATGCCTATAAAATACAGAGTGCTCAGCTTCTGTTTGGATCATTCCAAATTGTTGGACAACAACTCCAAAATGACCAAACCATGCTCTAGAAGACTACTTGAGACCATAGAGGGATTGGCGAAGTTTAAAAGCTAGTCTAGACTCCTCCTGAGCAACAAACCTTGGTGGTTGCTCCATATATACCTCTTCAACAAGGTCTCCATGTAGGAATGCATTTTTGATGTCCAATTGAAAATGGGGCCAATGATTCATTGTTGCCATAAAGATGAGAAGACGGACCGAAGCCATCTTGGCAACTGGTAAGAAAGTATCTCCACAATCGATGCCGTAAATCTGAGTATATCCCTTAGCAACCAGTCTTGCATTGAGATAATCAATAGCTCTATCCGAACCTACCTTAACTATGAATACCCAACGACAACAAACTGTGATTTTACCTTCAGATAAAGGAACAAACTCCCAAGTGTCATTATCATGCAAAGAAGTCATCTTCTCAATCATAGCTTGACGCCAACCTAGATGAACTAGTGCTTCTGCTACAGTCTTAGGAACTTTGACTAATGATAAGCTAGTAAGGAAGGCATGATATGAAGGTGACAAATGATGATAACTTAAATAGGAATAAAAGAGAGTTTGATTGACAGTAGTGCTAGTACCTTTGCAAAGAGAAATAGGAAGATCATCAAATAAGTGCTTGACCGAAGTAGAAGACATTGTTGGAGCAGGTAATGAGTGACCAAGATTGCTTTGAACACCTATAACAGAGTTAGAAATACCAACTGGATTAGCAAGTTGAGTAGGAGGTTTAGGTCGTCGGGAATAGACCTTAAGAGTTGGACGTGGAGCTGGGATTGGAATAGTTGGAATGGGAAGGACTGCTATGGCCTTCTGATTTCCCGTATAAGGAGAAAAATATGGAAAAGTCTAAAAATATAACATCTGCAGATATCAAGTACTTAATGGTAGAGGGATCAAAGCATTTGTAAACTTTTTTTAGACGAGAATACCCAAGAAAGACACATTTAAAAGCGTTGTGTTGAAGTTTATCTTTTTCGGGGGTTAGGTTATGAACAAAATAGTAACATCCCATCTTAGAGAGAACTAAAATTAGAAAGAACTATTTTTGGAAAGAGTAAATTTGGAAATTTTGGCAAATTATGCTAAGTATGAATTTTGGGTCAACTTCAAAAAATGATAACTTTTAGTAGGATGATTTAGGTGTCCCATAAGATATCAAATGAAAGGTCTTTGAATCCTCTTTCCAATGCCACCGAGTTTTGCTAATGTTCGAGCTCGTATGAGGGAGATATGACTGTTTGAAGTCAGGCTGTCCGATTAAGGAAAGTTACTAGGATTTAAGAGGGGTATTTTGGTCTCTTCCTTACCCAATCATATTTAAACGAAATTTGGTAATATTTAGGGGTCTAAACTGATTTGGTTCATTTTTACAAATCCTAAAATACGCTAGGGTTTTGAGAGGAGTTCAAGAAGAGAAGAAAATAGGAGAAGATCCAAGCATTCGTCAAGTTCTTGAGGTCTTTCTTGCAGATTTTTGCCAAGGGTTGATCCCTAAGAGGTATGTGAGTTCTCATAGTGTAGGGTTCTTTCACCCACACACCGGTCATATTATTTTCAGTGAAGTTTCATTCTTGAAATTGAAGAATTCGAGTTCTTGATTAGTTCTTGAAAGTATTGTTTTTTCGTTCTTGAATTAGGATGGGTTGATGATTTCTTGATATAATTTTGAGTATATTGAGGGTAGTTTCAAGTGGATTAACGTATACTAATGTTGGGTATTCGAATCTAAGTGATTAGGGAAGAAACCATTCGATTCTAGGTGAATTAGAGTCGAAAAAAAGTAAGAAAATTCGTCAAATTTTCTGGGTGCCAGCCTAGTGCACCAGAGAAGAGGGTCTGTGATTTTGCTCCTGGGGCACCATGCCACTCAGTGCGCCCCAACCTTCCTTATGTAGTTCACGGTCTGGCGCCCTGCGCCACTTAGTGTGCCACGGTCACCATGTCCTCTACTCTTTCATCTTTATTTTAGTATGAGTTCCCTCGAATCGTACCTATGTTTTCTAATTGATTTCTACATTCTAAAGTACGTCTGAACATCAAGAGATAGTCTATAAAATGAGATCATAAACCTTATCCATAATTCAAATTCAAGGAAAGAGTTAAGACTCACGTCTTAAGAGTTCTTCGAGTGATTTTAAGAAGTATTTTACAAATCTTTTAAACTTGTTTAAATGAGTTGAGCACTGAGTTGAGGAAGAGAAAAGATAAATTCATTTTCTTTAAAATGATATATGGGGACTAAGTATTCCCAAGAGTAAATGTTTTTACATTTAAGATGAAAGGAAACACCGCTTTTCCAAAGAGTTCATGAATAGTTTTCAATATTATCTCTTTTTAGAGAAAGATTTTTAAGTAATAATCTCAAACTACATCAAGAGGAAATGTTTTTTTAAAAAACATAATGATCTAAGTATATTTTGGAAGTAGTATTGAGCACCGATATGGGGGAGAGTTCATACAACTCACAGCCCCCATAAACCATGTAGCCAACGTGGGTAGAAATGATCATACTTTTTAGATGATTCCATATTTTTTTAAGATGATAGTTAGTAGGCTCTATACCCTGGCAAAGTATATGACATTTCTCACAGCGTGGGCTAGACGATGTACCCTTACATAGCTCATAGTGGTGGTTATCGGTTAGGGAATCTCCCAACAGTTTTATTTTGTATTTTTGCATACAAACATAGTTTATTTTGTATTTTCTAATACACTAAGTTGTTATCTACTATTTTAATGTTTTTATTTATATTGCATTATTTCTATTGCTTTATGTTGACATGAGGTTGAGTTAAGTTGAGATGAGGTATGTATCTCTTTAGTTCCAGTTTAAAGCTTATGTCATGTTTTAGAATTTCCCTCACATGCTCGTACATTCCATTTACTGATACCATTTGACCTGCATCTTTTATGATACATATATAGGTAACCAGGATCAACATCTAGCGCTTCGTTGATCCATTCAAGTTCCAAGGTCATTTGGTGAGCCTCTTTTCTTTTGGAGGACCTCTTGATTATGTTTTATTATTTAATTTTGAAAGATATTCTTGAGAAAGATTTTATTCAACCAAGTGTCTCACCTTGGGGTGCTCCGGTCTTATTTGTGAGGAAGAAAGATGGTTTTCTTAGAATGTGTATAGATTACCGTCAGATGAACAAGGTTACTATTAAGAATAAGTATCCTCTTCCGAGAATTGATGATCTCTTCGATAAACCTCAGGGTGCCACTTGTTTTTCTAAGATAGACCTCAAATCAGTCTATCATCAGTTAATAGTAAGAGAAACTGATATCCTTAAGACAACTTTCAGGACCCGCTATGGTCATTATGAGTTTCTGGTTATATCTTTTGGCCTAACTAATGCTCCTGCAACATTTAAGGACCTTATGAACAGAGTATTCAAGCCTTATTTAGATATGTTTGTTATCGTATTCATTGATGACATTCTAATCTATTCAAGGAATGGGGAAGATCATGCTAGTCATCTCAGTATAGTTCTACAAACTCTAAAGGATAAGGAGTTGTATGCTACTAAATTTTCCAAGTGTGAATTTTGGCTTGAGTCTGTAGAATTCATAGGCCACATTGTTTCTGGTGATGGGATTCGAGTTGACACTCGGAAGATTGAGGCAGTTCAGAACTGGCCCAGACCCATGTCTCCAACTCAAATTACGAATTTCTTGGGATTGGCTGGCTATTCTAGAAGGTTTTTCGAGGGATTTTCATCTATTTGCACCCCCGTTGACCAAGTTGACTCAGAAAATTGTTAAGTTTCAATGGTCTTAAGCTTGTGAGAAGAGGTTTCAGAAGTTCAAAACTAGGTTGACTATTGCCTCATTGTTGACCTTACCAGATGGTACGCAAGGTTTCGTGGTGTATTATGATGCATCCGGAGTTGGACCGGGTTGTGTATTGATGCAGAATGGAAAAGTTATAGCTTAAGCCTCCTGACAACTTAAGATTCACGAGAGGAATTTCCAAACTCATGATCTAGATTTGGCTGCTGTATTATTCGCTTTGAAAGTATGACGCCACTATCTTTATGGTGTTCATGTAGATGTGTTCACCGATCACAAGAGTCTTCAGTATATATTCGGTCAGAAAGAGCTTAATCTCAGACAAATAAGGTGGTTGGAGTTACTCAAGGATTATGACAAGAGTATTTTCTATTACCCAAGTAAGGCTAATGTCGTTGTTGTTGCCTTGAGAAGATTGTCTATGAGTAGTACTTCTCATGTTGAGGAAGACAAGAAAGACTTAGCTAAAGATATGCACAAACTTGCACGATTGGGAGTATGGTTGATGAATTCCAATGAAGGGGGAGTAGTGGTGATAAATGGGGCTGAATCGTCACTAATGTCCAAAGTGAAAGAGAAACAAGATGAAGATCCCATTTTGCTTGAATTGAAGGCAAATGTTCATAAAGAAGAAAGTGATGGCTTTTGAATAAGGGGGAGATGGTGTATTGAGGTATCAAGGTCAATTGTGTATACCAAAGGTGGATGAACTTCAAGAGAGAATCATGGAGGAAGCTCATAGCTCCAGATATTCTATCCATCCGGGTTCCACAAAGATGTATCTTGACATGAGAGAAGTCTATTGGTGGAATAGTATGAAAACGAGTATTGCAGTGATTGGGCAAGAAACCATTCGATTCTAGGCGAATTAGGGTTGAAAAATGAGTAAGTAAATTCGTCAAGTTTTCTGGACAAAGGGCTAGCGCACCGCGCCAGCGGTGCGCTAGAGAAGACGGTATGTAATTTGGCTCCGAGGCACCGCGCCACTCAGTGCACCCCAACCTTTCTTCTGGAGTTCAGGGTTTGGTCCCCTGTGCCACTCAGTGCGCCAGGGTCGCTAGGTCCTCTACTCTTTCGTCCTTCATTTAGTATGAGTTCCCTCGAATCGTACCTATGTTTTCTAATTGATTTCTACAATCTAAGGTACGTCTAAACATCAAGAGGTCATCCATAACATGAGATCATAACCCTTGAATCCATAATTCAAATTCTAGGAAAGAGTTAAGAGTCATGCCTTGAGAGTTCTTCGAGTCATTTTAAGAAGTCTTTTACAAATATTTTAAACTTGTTTAAATGTCTTGAGCACTTAGTTGAGGAATAGTAGAGCTAAATTCGTTTTCTTTAAAATGATAAATGGGAACTAAGTATTCCCAAGAGAAAATGTTTTTACATTTAAGATGAGAGAAAACACCGTTTTCCAAAGAGTTCATGAATAGTTTTTAGTATTATCTCTTTTTAGAGAAAGATTTTTTAGTAATAATCTCAAACCACAAAAAGAGGAAATGTTTTCTTTAAAACATAATGAGCTAAGTATATTTTGGGAGTAGTATTGAGCACTAATATGGGGAAGAGTTCATACAACTCACAGCCCCCATAAACCATGTAGCCAACATGGGTATAAAGGGTCATACTTTTTTAGATGATTCCTTACTACTCTTTAGCATAGACTAGTGGATCCACTTAGTTAGTAGGTTCTATAACCCCGACAAAGTATAGGACAGTTTTGACAGCGTGGGCTAGATGTTGTACCATCACATAGCTCATAGTGGTGGTTGTCGGTTAGAGAATCTCCCAACATTTTTATTCTCTATTTTTACATACAAACATAGTTTATATTGTATTTTAAAATACACTGAGTTGTTATCTATTGTTTTGTCCATCAACCTTAATACCATCACTTGTAATAACATGACCAAGAAAAGCTACTAAAGTAAGCCAAAAATCACATTTAGAGAATATAACATATAACCTGCAATCTTGGAGAGTCTGCAATACAACTCACAAGTGGTATGCATGCTCAACTTTCTACTGTGAATATATAAGAATGTCATTAATAAACACAATCACATATTCATCCAAGAATGGTTTGAAGACCCAATTTATAAGAGCCATAAAGGATGTTGGGACATTTGTAAACTCGAAAGACATGACAAGGAATTCAAAATGTCCATACTTCTTCCTAAATGTTGTTTCTAGGATATCAACTTCCTTGGCTCGCAACTGATGGTAACCAGACCGCAAGTCAATCTTGGAAAAGCATTTGGTACCTTGTAACTGATGGAATAAGTCATCAATCCGTGGAAGAGGATATTTATTCTTTATAGTGACTTTAGTTAGTTTTCTATAGTCAATACACATCCGTAAGGATCCATCTTTCTTTCGAACAAAGAGCACTGGTGTCACGACCCGAGAGTACCCCCTAGTCGTAACATGGCGTATCGACCCCGAAGGGGTCTTATACGAGCCACATAGTCATTCATTGCATTCAATAATGAAAATAGTGCGGAATAAAAAAAAAACTTATTTACATCCACACATTTAAACTTCATTAAAACAACTTTAAAAACACACAGCGGAAGTCTAAGTCTC